>CABHPH010159386.1:11893-28575 GCA_902168325.1 Peromyscus nudipes | reverse complement strand
CACACACACACACACACACACACACACACACACACACACACACACACTATGGTATGCACCAATAAACATACAAACAAATGAATGCATTTCTACACATTCTTGGCCACTGTATAGGCACCTACACTGGTCCAAGAACCTACATTAGCATCTCTCCTGCCAAGATCATTACTACAGTGCACATCTTCCAGGAGCAGCTGAACTTGCCATGAGACTTCACATTTAGCACGAAGACTAGTTCAAAGTACAGCCTGAAGATCAGCACTACCAAAGCACATGGCTCTCCAGCTCAAGTTCAGGCAAATCTTGCCTGGTGCCCCATGTCCAAGACCTCCCATGTTAGGGTCTTCATCTGTGGCTCCATCTCAAATCAATTCTCATGAGTTCTGCACAAAACAGACCCTCCATCAATGTTGACGGATGACGAGCTCTTTATTCCTCTTGGGAAGCTGATTTTTAATCTGTCTCATAAACATGAATGGAAAGCAGAACTGATGGGTTAGTAAAGAAAAGTGCTTCCTACTTCCAGTAATGTGCCGATCCCTGCCTGTGTGCAGAAATATCCACCAGCGGAGCACAACACATCAGTCGTAAACAGTGTTCCTTAAGCGATTACTCTGCAAAGAAATGTGACCCTTAGCACTCTATAGATGTGAGCCTGATCATAAAAGCCGTTAGACTATTCTCTCAGACTCCCCAGGTCTTGGTTGAGTGAACTTTCTATTAAATAAGGAAACCAAATACTAAGATATATAAAGAACTCGTACTGAACTGACCTAGTAGAGCAGGATAGTTCGAGACAAACATTTTGTAGTCAGTAGAGAGTTCAAATTCTACCTCTAATTTTCCTAAGTAACTTATCTAGGGCAAACCACTTTTCTGAATTCATTTCCTTATCTATAAACTGGGGTATGATACTTATAAGGTTGTTGCAAGGTTTAAACGAGATAGACGAACAAAGCTCCAGGAAATGTAGGAATGGGCAGAGAAGTAAGGGCTGTTATTGGTACCAACAGTGTACTTGTTGACATCTCAGGAGCAGAACAGGTAGATGCTGGGCTAACGCAGAATAAATGGTGAGATGCAATCTTGGGGGAAAGTCAGTTTAGAGCTAGGTCTGGGGGAAAGGGAAAATGGTCTGGAAAAGAGAAATCAGAAGGAAGGAAGGTCTGGTGAACACAGAGAGGAATGGCATCAGCTCTAGCCCCCGCTCTAGCTGTGGTCCCCACTGAAGAGTCCCAGGGGACAGACTTGTATTTCCTCAGACTCTTATACAGTCTTGTGTTGTTGCTAACATTCTATTGAAGTGGACTCAGACATTCCCCCCAGCATCCCTGTGGAACTCTGTGGGAAGGCATTAGGCTGACGTTTTCCACTCCAGCCATCTTCTTGTCTACTTAGGGCCAAGAGAAGAAACCCAGTTAGTGAGGTCCATGATGGCACTCAGACCCGAGGTTCACATTGGACATCCAGAGTCATCTTGACTCCTGTGTTCCAAATTTTCTCATCCCTGAGGAGGAGATCAAATGTAAAGATTTGCTACTCAGAATAGATGGGTTGCCCAGAAGCACTGTTAGAGTTCTGATTCTAGGACCCCACCTCCGGCTTCAGAAGGAGTCTCTGGGAATGGGACCTCAGAATCTCCTGTGTGGACTAACACTTATGAAGCCCTGATTTAAGACCAAAGTTAGCTGAGTCAGCCCATCTTTGGGCCACCTGCTTCACCTATGGCCACCTTTTACTGCATAATTATAGATGTCTATTCCTACACAGGAGAATGGGAATTTCACTCTAAAACACAATCAACAAAGCCTAACCAGTTGGCGTTGCTTGATTCCAGGCAAAAGAAATCAAATACCACAGCAGGAATCTAGTTGCAGACATGGAACCGGTTATAAAATCAGAAGAATCTATCTCAGAATGGGGACAGGGTCCAGGGCAGGACCTAGGAAGAAGGAACTAATGGACACCTGCAGGGAAAACTCCTGCAGGAGATGAATTCCGGAAGCTTTTGGTCCTAAATGAAAATTCCCAAGAGAGAATCTGATTGGTCAAGACACGGTCATATGACAAGCCCTGACACTCCCCTACTCCTTCACTCCCCCAACCCCCCTCACCCCACCAAGGAAGCAGGATACCCTGAGGATGGAGCTAGAATGCCTTCCTGCACAGTGGGTTGGATGCTCCTTTGAACACAATCAGGTGCCTTCCCCACATGCACATGGATAGAGGCATTAGGAGAAAGGTTCCCAGCCTTCCTAGGCCAGCAGACTCCAGAAGCCTGGACATCAGGAGAAATGCAAATGTGTGAGACTTCAGAGACAAGAAAGGAAACGTGAAAGTTTTCTTAGAGTGATTGGGGGAGTTCAAAAGCAAGGAAAAGCCAAGCAGAGACAAGCGTGTGATTGGACGTAGTTGGGAAGGCCAAAAAGAATGACCTTACATAATGACTTCAAGGAGCCACGTGTTTGGAAGCTGGTGGGGATAAATGTGCTGCATGCCCCAGGAGGGAGGAAAGCAGACTTCCTGAGGTGTCTGTGAGAGACTGCAGCGGAGGGCAGAGTGTGCAGGCTTATCCTCTGTAGCCTGAGCCTGAGGACTGAGCACATACAATGCATGCATGACTTCCAGAGGTGGTGCAGAGCCGTGGCCTGGAACTAGGCAGGGAAACAAGGTTTGGGTGCTGCATATGGGCATGAGCAAGTGCTGGGGCGTGGCGGCAAGAATCTAAAGGGGTGCCGGGCGGTAGGGGCACACGCCTTTAATCCCAGCACTTGGAGGCAGAGGCAGGCGAATCTCTGTGAGTTCGAGGCCAGCCTGGTCTATAGTGTGAGTTCCAAGATAGCCAGGGCTACACAGAGAAACCCTGTCTGGAAAAAAACTCAAACCAACCAACCAAAGATACAAAAAATCTAAAAGGGCAACATTGTCAGGATGGTGGTCTACAGATCATCCCACATGTAGATGTTGATAGACTTTTTTTTTTTTTAAGATGTTGGAAATATCAACTTCTTTAGTAAAGGCATTAGAAAAAGATCTCAAAGCAGAAAACTCACTAGTGCTTCAGAGTACTTAGTGTGATGGGCCAAGAGGGCATTAGATGCTGTATTGAACAGACATGACTTGTCTGCTGCCGCACAACAAAAGAGCAGGCCTGATAAGCTAGGCATATTTAACTTCATAGTATTGCACCCATTTTGTGAAACCCCCAGATACCACCAAAGAGCCGGTTTCCGATGCAAGCACATAAGGGTCCTTTTATTCAGGTTCAACCTGGGCCACCGCAGGCAGATGGAAAGAAATGTGGCGGCAGCCACGAGCCCAGGTATGGAGGGTTTTTATAGGGAAAAACCACAAGCTGGGAATTAGCAACTTGGGATCAGACAGAAGGGATGTGGTGATTTTTTTGAAACTATTGGTCTAGACTTTTGGGCGCGACACCACATTTGAAACCATTGGGTTAGACTTTTTGGTGGGGAACCACAACCCTCTGAACAGGAGGATTATCTGGACTGCTCAGTAGGATTATCTAGATATCTTCAAGGGCCATAAACCACAGACAGGATGTCTGCAGGTGGATACTGCTCTGCGTCCGTTCGAGTTGTCATGGCACATTCCTGAGGTCCTTCCTGGAACTGGGTACAGCAGGTGGTCTGAGATGGTGGCCCTTTCCCTAAGGTAGAGCCCATAAAGTCAAGTCTAGAGCTTTCACATTAGCCTGTGCTAAATAGTCTTTATTGGTATTCAGTATGTTAGCGGGTTGAGTCATGGTGGTTTTGGTTAAGACGCTGGCATAAATAAGGCTGTTAAAAGTCGACCAAAAAGTATGAGAGTGACCTATTAGAATGAGCGTGTCGGTGTAAGGGAAGGAAGTTCGACATGAGCTGGGCACTTGAATACATGTGAGGAAACGTCACCTCGAGCCCCGTTAGCATTTATAATTAAAATCTGTTGTCTTAGTTACTTTTCTATTGGCATGATAAGAAACCATGACCAAAGCAATTTATAAAAGAAAATTTATTGGGGCTTCTTGTAGAGTGACTCCATGACCATCATGGCCGGAGCCATGGCAGCAGGTTCTGGAGCATGGCAGCAGGTTCTGGAGCCATGGCAACCATGGCTCTGGAGCAGTAGCTGAGCGCTTACTCTGATTCACAAGCACAGGGCAGAGAGGGCTAACTGAGAATGATGTCAGCTCTTGAAACCTCCAAGCCCACCTCTGGTGACATCCCTCCTCCAATAAGGCCAGACCTCCTAATCCTTCCCAAACCGTTCCACCAACTAGGAACCTATCATTGAAACATATGAGCTTATGGAAGCCATTCTCATTCAAACCACCACACTTGTTAATAAATTTTTAAATGAAGTTTTTTAGCATTGCATGTATATATGTTCTTTAAATAGTTGCATAAGAAGAAATTTGCCTTTCTCTGTGGTATCTGTTCATTTTTTTAATGCAGCAAGGACTTTGTGTACAAAGCAGGCATTTCACATACAGTGAATGATAGAGTATATAAGTATGATTAGATATATGTAACATATATCATTATTTTTATTATAATTGATTTTCAGCTAGCTAACTCTAAAGAGAAACTGTCAAAGTCCTATAAAACCACTTGGTCAAGAGAGACATCAAGCACATGAAAATCTGTAACTTGTCAAGTGTCTCAACACCAGTTGAAACCGGGCTAATGCCTTGGTGTTGATCCCACACTGGTCCCGTCCAGGTAAAGTGGGGGTGGTGGCAGCAGTCCTATCCATACTTTCCTGGAAGTCCTATTCCCTCAACAGGGCCTTTTTTTTAGCAGGAAATTGAGGTAGTCCCTTCTGAACTCTCAGGATGCTGGAGCCCACAACTCAAGGACTGACAGTCTAGTTCCAGCTGACAAGTCTCTCTCTCTCTCTCTCTCTCACACACACACACACACACACACACACACTGTCTAAGGAATCTCTCTGCGGTGTTGTGTGCCCCCTCAACCCATATACTCCCTGCTCATTAACAGCAGCAGCAACAGTGTGATTTGGATGCCCAAACCATTGAGGATGCACAGTTGGTCCATGATTTATTTCTCTGTTCTCCCAAGTGCTTAGCATTGTGCTTTTATGAAGCTAGTGCTGAATAAAGACTTCCAAAAATGCTAAATAATATAAACTCTGAAAACAGCTGTATAACTGATGAGGAGTACCTAATTTAGCAACATTTTGCTGGTTTGCGCTTTGGGGGACAAAATAAATATGCTTTTAAATGTTTCTCTCAGAGAACTACAAATGTAGAAGGTAAGTCTGTGGCACATAATAGGTTTAAGAAATATTGATTGATTGAATGTATATTCTGTATTGTGTATGTATACATTTTCCCTTTTGATTTTTTTTTTAGCTGTGTTGAACCCAGAGCCTCATGCATAGTAGGCCAGTGCCCAACCACTGGGTTGTACTGTGACCTCTGAGTGAATAAATAAACCGAAAAATGCACACACAGCCTGCGCAGGAAGATAAATGCGCAAATTAATGGAAAAATTGCAGCGATCCTCAAATCAAAATGAAAAAAACAAACAGCGGTGAGGGAGGAGGTGTCCTAGTCACACTGAAATGCACTGGAAAGCCACCATTCCACACGCTGGAGGAAATGTCTCCGACCTGTCACACCGGTACCGCTGTATGACACCACACAACACAGAAGGTGCCTTCCAAAGTTTCTCCAGTTAACTTTCAGACTTGCCTAACTTTCTGAGACGAAGAAGCCTCTTTTGGGGAAAACCCCGAACAAGAATATAGCTATAAATAAATGCACTTTTAGTCCCCTTTCTAAATTGCACAGGTCAGAAGGCTTTCTGAGGTCTGGGTTTTCTTTAGTGAGGAAGATGTGCAAATGAGGAATTAAATGGGAAAGTCAGACCTTGTCTGGAACGTGGCCTCTCTGCTTTTTAATAGGCCTCTTTTCCATTTGGTTTGAGATAAAGTGGCCCCAATTATTTTAAAATCCTTTAAAGGAAAAGATATCCATAAATTACGTTGCGAGCCTCTCCTGGTTTCCCAGAGAAATTAAATTCTTACCTTAAATGACTTAAATCACATGCATAGAACCAGACAAAACTCCCTTCTGTCGCGCTACAAAAGACAGACCCAGCAGCACAGAATTTCGGAGCTAAAAAGATAAATAGAAATAGATATAAACACACCCCAGCAGCAAAATTCAATAGTGAGATCAAAGCCAAACTTCCTCCTCCACAGAGTTCCCCTTCAGATTTTTTTCCCCTCTTTTGCACCATAATCTGAGCCTCAGAAACGTTGGTTCCTATTCAGCCTCAAGATCAAACAGCTCACACACATCTGCTGGGGTGGAGGTTTCCTTCTTTCTTTCTTTTTTTAGAGGCATTCAATAATTGGTGGGGTGAGGGGAGAAGAGGAGAGTGAACATCAGCATAAAGACAAGAAGCAAAACACATCACCTCACTCTTGCCCCTGCAAACGACGGCCGTGGGAGAGGGTTGTGTGGATGCGTGAATATTTGTGAAAGGTAATGCCAACACACTCCAAGAGGAGGGTTTTGTTTTTTTGGTTTGGTTTGGTTTTCTTGTTGTTTTTACGTAGTTTGCCATAGCAGTGAACATGATCTGGTTTGTTGCTGTTGTTGTTGTTGTTGTTGTTGTTGTTGTTTTAATTGAGAAACTGTCACTCTATTTTATCTCTTTCCAAATGGAAATCCTGTCCCTGACCTGTTTCAGAATAGGGTAGGCAAGGGCCCAGCCTGAGCTCTGTAGCCCAGGCAGCTGCAGGCCCTACACACAGGCAAAGACAACCTAAAGTGGCATGGTTCCCGGTGAACAGGAGAAGGGCAAAGCCAGAAAGGTTGGATGATGCACAAGAATGAAAGCTTCCTGGAGGAGGTAGCCTTCAGACAAGGTCTAAAAGATACTGGGGTTCTACTAGAGAAGTAGATGAGGCATGTCTCAGGCAGAAGGACCTAGTAAGATTATTCGGTTGACAGAAAAATTCAAGGATGAGGGGCTAGGGAGATGGCTATACGAGCATGAAAACCTGAGCTTAGCTGGCCATAGCAAGGCATGGGTGCAATCTCAGTGCCAAGAAGGCAGAGGCAAGAGGTCTTTCTGGAACTTGCTGGACAACCAGGAGAGCCCAATAGGTGAGCTCCAGATTCAGTGAGAGCCTGTCTCAAAAATTAAGATGGATAGTGACCGATGGAGACGCTCAACACCAACCTCCAGTCACAGGCATGTGTACACACACACACACACACACACACACACACACACACACACAGAAAGAAAGAAAAGCAAATGCAGGAATGCTCACGTGCCTAGGTAACTGGCGTGGTATGTAGAGGCTGGGATGGGAGACGCCATGGAGACCAGTTGCAATCTTGGCAGTAGAATAAGAGATTAAAGCCGTCATTTATTACCAGGTTGTATTTGTCTGCTCTTACGTTTGTCTTTCCTTCCAGCCCAGCTACTCCTTGTCCTCATGCATTCTTGACCTTCTGTTTCCAAACAGGAAGATTTACAGAGTACAACTGCCCTCTGTCACTGGTGCAGACGAAGAAGCGACGTGGCTTTCCTTGCCCCCAACCCCATCGCCTGGGACAAAAACTTCAAAGTAACCCGAGAAGAAGCAATCGAAGTGAACCCCAATAGACAAGATGCCCTCATGGTTTTGTCTTCATTGCGTATAGAGTTTCTCCTCCACAGTCCACGAGAGCCCTCTTATTTAAGGGTCCCTGTTGGTTTCTGAGATTCCCTGACTCAAGGCATCCCAGGGAGAGTCTGTTGTTGGTCACATTAAGGAATGCTAAACTACTGTAACAAATCACCCCCGAATCTCAGAGGTCCCATACAGTGTTTATTTCTTGCTTGGGCAAACATTATGCTCTTTAACTCTTAAGGGGCTGTCTGTAAGCTATCTTGGGAGTCTGGGGTGCTGCCATTTGCCACTAGCCTGCAGTGTGACCCTGGACAAAGAGCTTCCCTTTTATGGACTCAGATTCTTCAGTTACAAGATGGAGCTGCTGTCCCTGCCCATGTAGCTTATAGCACTATGGTGGGTGTTAAATGCTTAATAAGTGATCATTACAATTGTAGAAGTCAGTAACATGCGTTGGCTTCATATTATCCGGAAGGCATGGTACTGTACGTTTTATGGACATTTCATCCAGTCCTTACAACAACACTGTCACAAAGTTCCACCACCTTTACTCTAATTGGAAAGTGGGAGAGATATTTGTGCTCGTCTATAAAGTACAGCTATAGCATGTCTGGCTCCCTCCCCATTAAGCTTTGTATTTACTGATCTTTTTAGCAATGCTCTTGGCCCAGATGTGAAGACGGCTTATTCCCCACCTCCACTCCGGCATCCAGCTCCATGTCATCTTAGAGAGGGTGCTCAGGGATCGCTCAGCACACAGTAGGTGCACAGGAAATACTTGTTGAATCTGTGTGATCTTCCACACTGCCAATCACTATGGGAAAAACAGCCCTGTGTGTTATTTTCCTTTTCTGTACAGAGCTATAGCAAACCACAGGGGCACTGAATCCAGAATGTTGACACCCTCGCAGTCTAGAATGGAGAAATCCACCAGCTGCAGCCGGTCAGCTCTCCTGGTGAAAAGACTTGGAGGGGGAGGGGGGGGATATGCTCCCTCTCCTCCAGTTCCCAGGCATCTGGGTCCCCTGCACAAGCCATAATCAAGTCATCATATCTAGCCAGTGTCTCCTGGATCCTGTCACTTCTGAATGAGAAAAAAATTTGCTGACAAATTTCTATCAGCAGGACGTTGGTGTTCTCCTGCGAGGCTGGATGAAAAGCACCTGTGACGTCAGCAGTCTCCCGCCTTCCCGAAGGCTCCTGCCGGGAACTTTGAGGTTTCTCTGTTTAGCCCCTCGCAGCCCACCTGCCCCTCTGAGTCCCGTTCAGGCCCCGCAACGGTTTGGACTGCACGGAATGAGCCCCCAAAGCTTTCTAATTTTGGGTCTTGCTGATTTGTGCTGGTCGAAGAAGAAGGCGGCTCTGCCCCAAATCCAGAAGCGGACGGGCACCAGCCAACCCTGGCCTCGCCATTGTCCCCACAGTTAGCAGCGTTTATTTGACTGAGTGCCAGGACAGTTCGTTATAGCTTATAAAAGCTCTGGTTTGAAGGAAGGGCTGCCTTGGCCTCGCTATATGCCTGATGGATTTCACTCTGTAGCAAAAACTGTGAGAAAAACAAACCAAAAACACTTCTCACCCTTCATCAGAAAGATCCCCCCCCCCCCCCCCGCCCCCAACAGAGAATTTTGCCGGAGCAAAGGAGCTGAGAGGGAGGATAAAGATATTGGTGGAGCTTAATGCCATAAATCTGATTAATTTACCTTGTGACACTCGTCACAAAAAAGTTAAGGGTCAGAGTCTTGCCTGAGAACTGACCTTTCACCAGCAGCCAAGGCGGGTCACAATGGGGGTCTACAGGCCTTTCACAGCTACCTGCTGCTTTGGACAATGCAATTGGACACAGTGTTCAACATGATGGAGAATACCTCAGGGCCCAGTCCCTTGTTCTCTCTGTCTGTGAACTGGAAAGCATCCAGGACAGGACAGCATCTTCACTTTCCAGATGGGACCAGGCAAGAGCCACCTCGGGGATACAGGGACAGAAAACACAGAGCACTCTCAATGGTGCATTTGCAAACTCATTTAATATCCTATAGACTATCCAAAGACGATCAAGTCCGGGTCCTTCACTAAGGAAACACAAGGGACCATGTTGGTTTCTATACAGAATGCAGTCAGTGCCTAATATAAAGAAGGTCCTTTTTGTATGCTTAAAGGGTGACTAGTGGACACCTGGGATCGTAAATTACACACAGGAAGATACGCAAGAAGAGCATCCAGCCTCCCAAGCCTGGGAAACGCAGGTTGGCGCTTGGGTCACTCTTTGCTTCCTGTTTCATTTTTGTTTTGAGACAGGATCTCACCTATCCTCAAATGGCCTTGAATTCCTGATCCTCCTGCCACAGCCTCCTGGCTCCTGGGATTCAAGGTGATGTGAGCCACTACGTGTCCTGTGGTGTGGCTTGCCTCTCTTACATTCCATCAGCGCACAAAAGGAACGGTGAAGAGCTGGCCCCTCTGCTGCCATTCACATTTTATGTTTTTTAAAAATATCTCTCAGACTGAGCAGTCTGGTGAGGCATAACTAGCTGGCCCTCCGCCCCACCCCCACCCCCGCCCCCGCCCCCACCCCACTTCCTGGTTGTGGTGTTACCACCTGGGAACGTCTAGGACACTTCCAGAGATTTCTGTGTCCCTGCATGTTGCCACCCAGGGCTGCCAGTGGCGTTTGCAGCTTTCTGGTTTTGTATTTCATCTCAGCCTTAGCGGGACGTGTTAAAGGAGGGAGCATCTGGTAGAATGGCACCGCGAAATGGGAACCAGACGCTCAGTCAAGCGCCACCGAGAGCTGTTTATCCGTGGAATTAACCTTTTGTTCAGCATTTGCTTTGTGGTGGGCTCGGGCTGTGCTTTTAAATTCACATCCTGCCCTGTGTCTCCAAGAGGCAGCCAGGTTCTGCTGAGTCAGCGCTTCACACGGCCTGGCAGAAGCGGTTCCGAGCAACTGGCAGCCAGGAAAACTCGCGCAGCATCCCGCCCCCCACTTCTGGCAGGCACTTTCGGCTCCCTGTAGATTTATGACAGCAGCAGATGGGCCCAGGTGGACTCAAGTGAGAATCTCAGACAGGCCCAGCTCCTCTGCCCACTGAAATTGTGTCTAGACAAGAGCGAAGGCTCACGCGCCTCCTAAATTCACTTTGAAACAACTCAAAAGTGTGAAAGGAATTTACAGCCACAGGAAGGTCTGGAGCACGCAGGCAAGACACCAGGGTTGCTCTGGGGGAAAAGAGCAAAAGGGGGGAGGGGGAGAGGGAGGAAGGGAGAATGGGGGGAGAGGGGGAGAGGAAGAGAGGGAGAGAGGGAAAAAGGACGTTTAACAGAGAAGGTGGATGCTCAGTTTGCCCCGACACCTGTCTTGCCCACCAGCCTGTCTCCCAGGTGGTGATGGACACTGACAGGCAGGCAGATTGTTCACCATGGTTCAGCTCTAAGAGAAAACAACACACCTTCACGCGTCAGTCTGGGGAGGGTCAGTTGACTCTGGGCATAGTCCCGGTGGAGGTGGTGGTAGTAGTTGGTGGCTCTCATAGGTTTCCACAGAAGCCCCAGATAGAAAACAGATCCAAGTGCCACAGCCCTGGCAGAAGATGGAAGACGTAGGTGGCCAGGAGCCCAGCTTCCTGATACATTACTCCCACCTCCCCCACATTGGGCCCACCTAAGGAGAGAACCCTGAGAAGAGGGAACTGACTGAGTTCCTCTGAACCCTGGCAACTGACGCTCTCCCTCACCCCCTAGGCGAGCTGTATTCCTGGGTATTTGACCAAAGACCAACACAGGCTGCTGCAATCAGAGGAGAAACAGAAGGAAGTAAGCTTGGGGCTGCCATGGCAGACACGCTTTCCCAAGCTGTGGTGTGCTGCGTGTGACCGAAATTTCCTGGAACTGTCCCAGGTCCCAGATCCAGATAACCAGGCTTCATCTGGGTGCCATGTGTCTGGAGTCTTAGAGTTCATTTTGCATTGAAAATATAAACATCACACTAATGAGTTCATTCATTCATTTTATGCTTATTAAAAAGGTTTACTTGTGACTTATAGATTTTCTTTTTTTTTTAGAAAAAGCACAAAGTATAAGGAAACAAAATCAGATAATCAGCTGTGTGTTCTCCAAGAGGCTTATGGCCTGATGCTGTTGTTAGGACCATCTTCAATAGGATAAATGTGACATTTGAGAAGGTACCTTTTAGTGGAGAAATTGGTGATCGACTAAGATATAATTTGAATACACACACACAAATGTGAATTTTGGAGGACCATCCAGTCTAGCAATTTAATACCAAATATTAGTGTCTGGAAAGACCCTGGTTTGACAGTTTGGTAGGGAATATGAAATCCCAAAGAGCAATTTGAAAAAAAAAATTAGTTACAGAAAGAATTGTTGCAGTGGTCCAGGGAAGCGGTCCCAGAATTCCAGAGAGAGCCAGGATTTATCACCCATGAAGTTCGGGTAATGCCAAGGGCAGCCTGGGCCCAGGAACCTTCCGGAAGGGTATCTGAGGGTGAGGAAAGGGAAGGCTCTCAGTGAACTCCACGAGGCAGTCGGTGGCGGTGAGGGGAAGAAGGCCAGAGGGTACTGCCAGTGTCTGTGATGTGGCTGCAGGGCTGAGAGGAAACGGCTCTCCCAACCTGCTATTAAAGCAGCTGTGGTCAGGCCCATGGTGACAGCTCAGCGCTGGCTTGGAACCTAAGACGCTGGCTGCCCCCCATCCCCACGCTGGTATTAGTGGGGATAGACAGTTCTCCAAAGCCCTGGACCAGGATACGCCCTCCAAACTCACTCTAGTGGCTTAACTGTTCTGTGCCTGCACATTCTCCCGCTATGCAGATCGCTGAAGCTGTACCTTCCTTTCCACGGCTAGCAGTTTGTTTAAAATCCCCCACCTCCCTACAGGCTCCTATGAAGTGAAACACGCAGATCTTAGATGCTTATTCAAGGCTGGCAAATGAATATACCCATGTGACCCATCCCCCAGCCAGAAAAAGAATATTTCTGCCGCTCTAGAAGTTTCCTTCATGGCCTTACCTAGAGGTCGTCTGTCCGCCTATGGCATGAAGCAGCTGCTAGCTGCTCATTTCTGACCCCTAGACTGGATTTGTTTCTCTACCATGCCATACTCATGGAATGATGTAAAGTGTCCTCTTTCTGGCTGGTTTCCTTTGCTTGGTGTGTTTCTGTGACCTGTGTTATTGCAGGCTCCAGTAATCTGTTCTTCTTTGTTCATTCTGAACATTATTTCACTGCATGGATACACCACAGTTTGCTGTAGATTCCCACACCTGTTGTTGGACATCTGGGATGCACCCAGTTTAAGCTTTGGTGAATAAAACTGCCATAAAAATTCCTGCGGAGGCCAATGAGAACCCACCTGATTTCATTCTGCCAGGGCAAATACCTGCTAGCGGAATTGCAGGGTGGTAGGACAGAGGTATGTTAAAATTCCAGACAGATTTCCAATGTGGTTGTTTAGAATTTCACATTCGAAGGAGGAATCTAACTATGGCTCTTATGTTTCCCACAGGCCCATAAACACCTATACTATCAGGAGGGCATATGCTGGGACGGTGTCCTGCAAGTGGCCATGTGGGAGTTGTGACAGTGGAAATAGCTGTCATTTCCTCCCTTGGTGAGCAAACCACTTGAACAGGTGATGTCTAGGATGTTCCTAGCTCTGCTATGACACACAACCTTCCACCTGTTTTTAGGCAAGAAAACATTAGCGATTATCTTCTTTAACAATTGTTACCTACTTTGCAGCTTATGAATGGAGTTATTTAATGCATCATCTAACAGCTTCAGGCCCTGACTCATGTACAACACTTGGTGCTGGTTGGTTTTATGTAAGCTTGACACAAGCTAGAGCCATGTGGGAAGAAAGACCCTCGACTGAGAAGATGTTCCCCATCAGATTGGGCAAGCCTTGATTTTTCTTGACTCTTAACTGATGTGGGAGGGCCCAGCTCACTGTGGGTGGCACCACTCCTGGGCTGGTGGTCCTGGGTGCTGTAGGAAAGCAGTCTGAGCAAGCCAACAAGCAGCACCCCTCCGTGGCCCCTGCTTCAGTTCCTGCCTCCAGGTTCCTGCTTTGGGTTCCTGCCCTGACTTCTCTTACCAGTGGAGTGTGAGCTGAAAACTGTAATCTGAAATAGATCTTTTTCTTCCCCAAGTTGCATCTGGTGATAGTGTGTTATCACAGCAATAGAAAGCCTAACTAAGTTGAACCAACGAAGAAGCATTATTGGCTCACAGAGCTAAAGCAAGTCCAGAAGCCAAGGCTGGGGTTCACACAAGGAGTGAGCAAGCTTCTGCAACACTTCCTCATGTTTTCCTGGCTTTGCCCTCCTCTTTTTGATGGCTCCATCCCTTCCTTAGTTTAGAAATAAAAGGCAGCAGCCTAGCCCTCCCTCCTACACACATAGACGAGAAACTACCATTCCAGTGGGACTTTCTTACGAACAAGGGATCTTCTGTCCCAGACGCTTCTGGAAAACTCCCTTTCATGTCTCATCAGTCTATTAAACTGTCTATATCAGTCTGTATGATACCCTTCCCCAAGCAACCTCCACGGGCAGGATAGTGCCCTGAGATTACTGGTGTAGGGCTGGAGTCCTGGGTGGTCAGTGGCTGGAATCCTGGGGTGGGGGAGTCAATGGTCTATTACACTCACTAGTTTTACTAATAAGAACAAGATGAAGCCATTTTCCCCTAAAGTACTGTGTGGAGATTGACCAGATTCTTCAAAGTGGAAAGGGACAGATATTTGATAGACAACTAGACCCTGAAGTCTTCTTCACAGGTAGAGAAATTTATAACATGGTCCTTAGAGAGACCCACAGAATCATAAGGGAACACCCAGAGGCCAGGGCAATTTGGGAAGTGTGGCAGGTTGAATGTGATCATAAACACCTTTCAGCTTTTCCTGTCCTTGGGAGTCCTTTCCACCTCCTTTGGACCAAGGCTGGTCTTGTTCTGACCCACAGAATGTGGTAAAAAGCAACTGTAGAGCATAAGCTCTAACAGATCTTGGGCGCCTCCCCTCCTCTCTGGCATCACCCCCACACCATATCAGGAAACTTTCCGAGTGATCAGAGATCACACAGAGCTGCCTGCCAGCACCAAGGCACGAACTGTGCATGTGAGCTCCCTCACTCCTCCGCTTCCAGTCAAGTTGACACGTGACTCTGGCCACGTGGGTGGTTCAAAGGACAGCACTCAGCCGAACACAGCCAATCAATGGAGTTGTGAAGGAATAACAAGTCATTATTGTAAACACTACCTTTGGGGGTCACTTATTTTATAATAACAGGTGAATGAACCAGGAAAACCCTTTCAAATTCTTCCAGTCTCTCCAGATTTGTGTAGACTGAACAGTTTTTTGTCAACTTGACACAAACTAGGGTCATCTGGGAAGAAAATGCTTCCATCAGATTGGCCCTTAGGCAAGTCTTGAGGGGGGAGCATTTTCTTGATTAATGATTAATGAGGGAGAGCCCAGACTACTGTAGGAAGTGTCACCCCTGGTCAGGTGATGCTGTGAGGTATAACGAAGACAGATGAATGTAAGCTCGAGGCACACTCACTATTACCTGGGATTTGAAACAGCCCATTCCATTCCTTTTGAAACTTGTACTAGAATGTTGGGCAGCTATAACCGAAGATTCTGCTCTCAGATCCTCCCATCCCTCGTCCCTGGTCCCTCATGGCTCATATGGAGTCCATTCCCTAGTGTGTAACCCCACAGACCCAGGGAAGAACTTCAGCCATCTGTGGTCACTTTCAGCTCTCCCAACTGAACAATCTGGATTCCCAACCTTTTTTTTATTGGTGATGGAATAAAGGAAGGTGTACTTAGAGCAGTTCAGGGGCCATCTCAATGACCAGATGATGCTGTGAAGAGTATCCTGAAACAGCAAGCCATGGCCAGAGCCTTCCCCTAGAGGGTTTGGACCAGTCCTGTGGGAAAACCGGCTAGTCTGTCCAGTGTAGACTCACTTTGGGAAAAAACATCTTGATGGCCTGAAAGGGACCTGTAAAAGGAGGAACATAACACTTCAGGTGGTACAGGTCCAAGAATGCTCTCTCTCTCTCTCTCTCTGTGTGTGTGTGTGTGTGCATGTGTGTGTGTTGTGTCAAGGAGGGAAGAACAGGATATAGTGTGCAAAGCATCAGGTGTATAGGGTGTGCAGGGCAGAAGTGGGCAAGGAAAGGAGGGGCAGACGGGGATCCTGGCTTTAGGGAGTGGAGCCAGCTGGGACAGAGCTTCGGTTTGCTGGTTGCTTCTCCTTCACAGTAGGAAGGTCTCGGGAATGTCAGGGCCTGTGATTGACAGGCGATACAACCCAAGAATTCTGTGTCCAGTGTGATTGACAGCAGGAGACAGACTCAGTCTGGCAGGGTCTCAGTCCCATTTCCCTCCTGCAGAGAGTTCTGGGCTGCTGTGAAGCGGGCTTGGTCCTTCCAGCAGAGCAGAAAACCCTGACTGTTGGGGGGGGGGGGGGGGGGGATGGGGGAGTGAGGGTGTGTCCTGGAGGCTGGTGTGTGTGTGTGTGTGTGTGTGTGTGTGTGTGTGTGTGTGTGTGTGAAGCTGCCTTAGATGTCCAGGGCCTGGATCACATCTCTTTGTTCTCATGCTCTGAAGCACACTTTACTCACAGGGCTTCTAGAGGCCTTGATAAATGTTTGTCTCAAGGGCTTTGCTGCAGTCAAACAGAAACTGCACATCGACACTCTGGGCTGAGATCACTCCAGGCGTCTCCTTCTCCCTGACACCTGGCGTCCCACCTCCACCTCTGTGAGTCTCAGTCCTCGAAGGCGGGTTCTGGGGGGCCCTCGAGGATCGACATATGGGCACACAGTGTATTGTGGGGGAGGACTAGAAGGTGGTGGTTGCAGGGCCTGACACTAAGAGAAGATGCCCCCACCCACCCCCACACCCCGTTCTCTGTGCCCTACTTTAAGGCAAGCAGCTCACAAGCCCAGGGTATATGTGGTGGGGGAGGGGAGACGCTCTACAGGAGGAG
>CABHPH010159385.1:0-39989 GCA_902168325.1 Peromyscus nudipes | reverse complement strand
TTTAATTTACCTCTCTGTCCTTCTGGACCCATACATTCGAGCCATCTTGCACTTTGTCTTACTCGAGATAATGTCCCAATTCCCAACAATTGAACATTTACCTCCTGAAGAGGCCAAGTTGAATGCCAAAATTCTGGTGCAATTATGGTAACATCAGCACCTGTGTCTACCAGACCAGACAACAAAACACCATTAATTTTTACTGTTAATTTTGGTCTTTGTTCATTGATAGATGTTTGCCAAAAAATTTTCTTTATGTTCCTTCCTGATTGTTCTATTCTCTTTGTTTCATCATCCTGACCAGCATGACTTATTTCGACAGGCATTTGGTTATTTAATCGCTCTGAGCAGGGGTTTCCTCTACGGCTGCAGGAAAGGCCTGAACTGGATTTGCTATCGGGGCCCGCATGAGGCCCCTCTGGGAGTTTCCCAAAAACTGAGGCAATGGATTACCCCGTCTGTCCCTTGTTGATCTACATTCATTGGTCCAGTGTCTTCCCTTACCACACCTTCTGCATACTCCAGAAGGAAGGGGTATTCTATTACCATTGTTCCTTGAAGAAACATTGTTCCTAGAAATGACTTGTTTACAGTCCCTCTTCTAATGTCCTTTCTGTCCACATCCAAAACATTTAACATTCCTCAAACCTCTTGAAATTACTTCTCCTACCCACTTATCATCATTGTCCTGAGCCTCCACATTAACTGTGTCTCTAATCCAATCTTCCAAGGGTGCAGATCTTGCCTTTAATGGTCTGATTATTCTTTTGCATGCTGCATTTGCGTTCTCAAAGGCCAAAGATTCAATTATTATCTGACTAGCTTCTGAATCGGGGACCGTCCTCTTTACTGCTGAAGCCAGTCTTTGTAAAAAATCTGTGAAAGATTCCTTTGGGCCTTGTGTAACTTTTGTAAATGACTCAGCTTTTTTTCCTGGTTCCTGAACTCTGTCCCATGCATTCAAGGCCGCCATACGACATAAAACCAAGGTATGTATATCATATAGACATCGGGTTTGCACGGAAGCATATTGGCCTTCTCCAATAAGCTGATCCTGGCAGACTTGTATTCCTTTATCCTTCCATTGTTTTTCTGTTTTTAGCCTCGTCCTTATAATAAATGTGCCATTGGAATTTCTGGCTTGGCTCTAAAACAGCCTGTGCCAGCTCCCGCCAGTCCTGTGGTGTAATCTTATTATATGTTGACCAAGAGTTTAACATTTGCTTTATATATGAGGAATGCATGCCATAAGATACTATTGCCTCCTTAAACCTTCGTAAATCCATCATGTCAATTGGAACCCAAATATTCTGTGTAGTCATTTGATCAGGCAACTGTTGTGTGGTTACCGGACAAATCAAGGGTGACTGTGTAAAAACAGGCTTCCTTTCTGTAACTGTACAATCCGATCTTGGAACAACTCCACAGTTAATTTCTAACACCGTCATCCTGGCACTTAAATTGGCCATCCTTTTAAATTGTAAAATGAGTAAAAATATAGTAATGAGGTGCATAATTCGATCAATATTAATCATCCCATACAGTTGTTCCATTGTCACATTGCCTAAATTTTCAAACAAAGCCCAATTTCCTTCTAATGCACACAGAAAACCCATTTTTTTTTTTATTTGTGTGGAGGGAGGGAGGGAGGGATTTCAAAACAGCCACCCGCTGTCCAAGGTGTGGAGGGAGGAAGAGAGAGAACTGTTAACCGCTTGGGCCTACCTTCAGTCCGGCCTGGGCCCGAGCTAGGGAGCCAGCCGCCCAGGCAGGAAACCGGACCCGCACTTAATGGATTCCTGTCACGTTGGGCGCCAGATGTAGTTGTAACTTATAAACAAAAAAGAAACACACTATCCAAGTAAAGAGAAAAGCCAAAGAGGTCAGAGCTAAGAGCCTTAACCGCTTTCAGTTAGCTAGTCTCTCCCTGAAGCAACGACTCCCAGCTCAAAAGGGGGGTTGTCCTCTTATAGAATTCTGTTCTGCCTTCTCATTGGTTGTAAACCCAACTGCCTAACTGCCTCATCACGACTCTGGCTATGGCTTGCTAATAGCTCTGACCCCTAGGCAACTTTATTTATTAACATATAACATTTTGATACAAAAGAAAATATCACCATACCCTCCCATCTGATTGATGGGTCTGCTGGAGGCTCTGAATGGATAATAGGGCCTGAGTGATAGGACTAGTGAGCTGAAATCACAAAGCACAATAGTTCCCAGCCCTGGCTTCCAATCTTAGAACATACCTATCCCAGGCTGGCTAAAGGTTTGTGGCAAATTCAACAGCAAGTTACTTGTTATGTAAACCAATGGGTTCAGTTTCAAGAGGAAGTATACAAATTCAGAAGGAGGCAAATCAGACAGTGTTGCACAAGAGAAACACAGGGTAACTCAAGGACATTATAAACAAAGTCCACTGTAGCCTTGGGACTGATAACCACAGCCCCATGTGTACAAAGAGGTGGGTTCTCATCAACAGAAGCAAGCCCCTGTCCCCAAAGAAACTGACTCCAGATATTTACCAGCTCTACAAAGCATATTCCATGTTTTAGAGGAGCTCTGTTTCTTTCTCAATATATCAGGGACTTAAAAAAACCTTCCAAGGCCTAGACAGGTTGCAAGACACAAAGGGGTCTAGTATCTAGGGTTTTCTAGAATGTCTGCATATTGAATTTGACGTTTAGATGTAAGATTTATTTGAAGTTAAATACTCATATACTGGGTAGCATTTTACTACTAAGCTGTGATATATAAGGGTGAAATTGTTGATATAAAGCATTTACCAATAATTAGGAAATAGTCACAGAAACTAGAATTTAGCTAAGGGTGGGCTGCATCTAAAATAACCCAAAGGTAAGTCATATGTTATCCAGGGCTGTAAGAGATTAGAATGCTAGGATGTAAATATTTATTCACCTTTTTTTGTATACTGTTAATGATCACATGTCTGAAATAAAAAAACAGTTAATGGGATGCTCATCCATGGAGTAGAGGGACTCTCAGGGTAAAGATCTCTCTATCATAAGCTAGAGTTTTATATTTTAAAGAAGGATCATTATGTTGTACTGGAGGGTGTATATATCAATTTAATGCTGCTTGGTTATATATTTGCTGTTTCTTTGTAATGCCAACATACACCTATTAAAAACCAAAAGCATGGCTATAGTAGTGAGGCCATGTATTACATGAAAACTGTCTTTTGTTTTCTCTAAGGTTTAGTTTAACCAATTATACCTAGGAAATAGTAATTTATTTCATTATCTTTACACAGTTTTTATTCAAATGTCTTTTATTAAATTCTCGTTGCTTAGCACTATCTTAAAACAAAAAATTGGAACCTTTCTATGATCAGATTTCCTTGCTTAAAAGGGTGGCCACCACCAAGTTTCCTGACTTGTAAGTTCTAAATAAATGGCAAAGAGTTGGGAGGCTATTCATTCACTGGTCTATTTCCTTTCTCATTGACCAGTTAAAACCCAGAAAAGAAGGGGTGGCAGGACTGTCTTCCCAGTTCTTGACAGCACAGTCAGGATTAAATGATCAAAGCAATTCACAATTACATTGTGTGATGAATGCCGGAGTTACAGAAGAAAGTACTCTAAATAGAAAACAAACAAACAAACAAACAAAAAACAAAACAAGAACAAAAAACAAAAACAAAACAACAACAAAACAGCACCAGAGAAAAATGCAAAGAAATCCTTAATGTTTGGGAAATATGTAGAATAAAAGAAACAATAGACTAGAGCAATGCTATAATTAAAGAAAATCAAATTTAAAAAGTGAAACTAAGCCAGGCAGTGGTAGTGCACACTTTTAATCCCAGCACTTGGGAGGAAAAGGCAGGTGGATCTCTGTGAGCTCAAGGCCAGCCTGTTCTACAGACCAAGTTCCAGGAAAGGCTCCAAAGCTACACAGAGAAACCATGTCTCAAAAAATGTAAACTAATTATAGATATTTTTAAAATATAAATATAATTTAAAAGCACACAGCTATCCTGACTTTGAGAAAGAGCAAACCATTTCTGTTTTTGAGAAAACAAAAGCCTGGCATTAAATAAACAACTGTTTGACTTGGCACTATACGCTATGTTAGCTGGTGAGCTTTGTAACCTGACACACACATGTAGAGTCAATGACCTATGTCTCAACTCTTTGAGCTGACTTAACAGTGAAAAAAGGGATTGAACATATGTGTAAAGGAGAGTCCACTAGTTGGAAATTCAGTATTCCTTGGCTCAAGATAACCTGCTGAAATTGTATATTATGGAATATACAGTTGATTGCTGATTAACATAAATTATTACACCTCTTCCAGAAAGGTGAAAATGTTTCTTTGGATACACATATGAAGTATTTAAGGATTTGTATATTCTCTGTTAAGTATTTTTAAATTAACATCATTAAAATGTTTTGACAAAATAAAAATCATTGAAAATACATCATTTCCCCCTAGTCTCGTCTCAGGAGACTGACACACGAGGATCTTGAATTCTAATGTATCAATGACTAACGACAGACGTCCGAGCCAGGCTGGATAATAAACATCATTTCAAGGGACTTTGTGAAAAAATATTAAAAATAAAATCAGGAACAAAAATCCACCACCCTTTCACAGACACACTTACTTGAAAAGTATGATCACAAGCTGCCTGAGAGTTAAATGAAAATGGACCACTTAGATGATAGCCATCTCATTCTACACATTGCAGCAGACAAATATGTCTTTCTAATTCAAAGCACAAGACAAGAAGAAGGGCCACAGAAGGAATATAAATACCATAAAATAAACGTTACTAATTGAATTTGCCACACATATAACATACTTCAATATGTACCTCAAATGTTGCAAAATAGAATCCACAATGTGGTCTTCACATAGTTTTCAGTAAACTTGGTTAATAATTTACTTACTTCAAGGCTACAATGAAAAAGACTTGAAAGAAATTTTTTTTCCTTGAAACTGAAAATAACTGTACTGTCTAATGTTTTAACCAAATTGTTTACATGAATAGGGATTTTCTTTTGTATGAGTACCCACCTATTTCCTGACATCAGGATGCCATAAAAAAATTTAAAATATTGACAAGAATATAGACATAACCAAGCCTTTAACACAAGTTCATTCCCTGGACCAAAGTCTGATTTTGTGATGACTTCCAATAATTCCTGCTACAAGAAGCTCCAAGGATCTAACCTTTTTGAGAACCAGAATGCATATATATATATATACCCACACAAAGACATACAGATATTGCATAATTAAAATAAAAACAAATCTTTAAACTATTTTTCAATCATGAATGTTTTTCTACTGCAATTTCAGTATCATGGGTTTTGAGGCATCTAAAGGGTTACAGAGTTTTTCTCCATTATGAATTAGTTTATGTAACAGAAAGCAAGCATGCAGGCTTGAAGTCATAGAAATCAATCATTCTTAGTCTGTGATATCATTTGGGAAGATTTAGAAAATGGTGCCCTGCTGGATGAAATATGTCACTGGGGGTTGGCATGAGAGATTATATATGCATACCATTTCCAATTTATACTTTATGCTTCATGGTGCAGGTAAAGAATATGAATTCTTAGGCTCCTGCTTTGGCTTGCCATGTCTGACACTTGTATCCATGCCCCTTTCACAGGGTTCAGATATTGCTCTGGAACCAAGGGCCAAATAAAATCTCTTTGTAAGTTCACTTAGACATGACATTTTATCAAAGCCACAGAAAAATCAATAATACAGATCTATGAACTTTTACATATGGATTCATTATCTCATGTGATTGAAGAAAAGTATGAAATCTAAGAGGGTTATTTTATCATTTAAGTTCACAGGCCTCTTGTCCATATAAGATTGTAGCTATAAAAATAAAGAGGGACATCATAATTCTTAGATTATTTACATGTGTCAAATTTTTCTCCATAATGAATCATCTTTTATAATTGAATGTTAATATGTTGACTGAAGATCATACCCATTCTTATAAATATACAGATTCCCTTTGGTATGAGTTTTGTCAGATCATCAAAGTCTTATGTTATATTCAAAGGATTTAAGATATCAATTGCACACTAAAATTTTTACAGTTATAGGGTTACTCTGTGTTGTAACTAGGATTTATCACATTGAGTACATTCATAAGGTTTCTATACAGCATGTGTTCTTTATGTACTTGAATGTTACTTTGAAATGCCAAGGTTTTACCACATTGATTACATTCATAGAGTTTGTCTCCACTATGTGTTCTTTTATACAGTTAAAGAGTATTCTGATAAGCAAAGGCTTTACCCCACTGATTATATTCATAGGGTTTCTCTCCAGTATGTGTGCCTTTTTGCTTTTGCAGGCTACTTTGACATGCAAAGACTTTATCACATTGATTACATTTATACGGTATCTCTCCAGAATATGTTCTTTCATGTCCTTGTAGATGACTGTGTTGTCCAAAGCCTTTACCATGTTGATTACATTCATAACTTCTCCCAAGTATGTGTTCTTTTATGTTCTTGAAGATGACTGTTATGCAAAGGCTTTATGTTGATTACATTCAAAGGTTTTCTCTCGAGTAATGTGTTCTTCTATGAACTTGAAGATGACTCTGACGTGCAAAGCCTTTACCACATTGATCACATTCATAAGGTTTCTCTCCAGTATGTGTTCTTTTATGCTTTTGAAGAGTACTGCGATGAGCAAAGGCTTTACCACATTGAATACATTCATAGGGTTTCTCTCCAGTATGTGTTCTTTTATGTTCATGTAGATCACTGTGTTGTGCAAAGGCTTTACCACATTGATTACATTCATAGGGTTTCTCTCCAGTATGTGTTCTTTTATGAATTTGAAGATTACTGTGAAGTGCAAAAGTTTTACCACACTGAATACATTCATAGGGTCTCTCTCCAGTATGTGTTCTTTTATGCATTTGAAGAGTACTGGGGCGTGTAAAGGCTTTACCACACTGATTACATTCATAGGGTTTCTCTCCAGTATGTGTTCTTTTATGCCTGTGAAGATCACTATCACGTGCAAAGGCTTTACCACATTGCTTACATTCATAGGGTTTCTCTCCAGTATGTGTACTTTTATGGCTTAGCAGGCTACTCTGAGATGCAAAGGCTTTATCACATTGATTACATTTATACGGTTTCTCACCAGTATGTGTTCTTTTATGTCCGTGAAGTTGACTGTTGTGTGCAAAGGCTTTACCACATTGATTACATTCATAGAGTTTCTCCCCAGTATGTGTTCTTTTATGTTCTTGAAGACGACTGTGTTGTACAAAGGCTTTACCACATTGATTACATTCAAAGGGTTTCTCTCCAGTATGTGTACTTTTATGAATTTGAAGATGACTCTGACGTGAAAAGGCTTTACCACATTGATTACATTCATAAGGTTTCTCTCCAGTATGTGTTCTTTCATGCCTTTGAAGAGTACTGTTATGACCAAAGGCTTTACCACAATGGTTACATTTATAGGGTTTCTCTCCGGTATGTGTTCTTTTATGTACTTGTAGATGACCATGTTGTGTAAATGTCTTACCACATTGATTACATTCAAAGGGTTTCTCTCCAGTATGTGTTCTTTTATGCATTTCAAGATTACTGTGAAGTGCAAAAACTTTACCACATTGATTACATTCATAGAGTTTCTCTCCAGTATGTGTTCTTTTATGCCTTTGAAGAGTAATGGGATGAGCAAAGGCTTTACCACACTGATTGCATTCATAGAGTTTCTCTCTTGTATGTGTTCTTTTATGCAGTTGAACAGTACCATGAGGTTCAAGGGCTTTACCACATTGATTAAATTCATATGGTTTCTTTCCAGTATGTGCTCTTTTATGGATTTGAAGATGGCTGTGTTGTGCAACGGCTTTAACACACTGATTATCTTCACAACATTTCTCTCCAGTATATGTTCTTTGATGCCTTTGAAGATTGTTGTGACATGCAGAGGATTTATTACACTGATTACATTCATGGGGTTTCTCTCCAGTATGTCTTCTTTCATGCCTTTGAAGCTGACTATCATATGCAAAGGCTTTACCACATTGAGTATATACAGAAGTTTTCATTCCAGTTTGGCTTCTTTCATGCCTGCAAGGATAATTGGTAAAAGTAAAAACTTTACCACATTCAACATTCTGTTGACTTAAGTTTACAATTTGTTCCAAATGTAAAGAGAAATCCGATTTTATGGTTTTATCACAGTGTTTACATTCATGTTGCTTTTACACAGTCCTAGTACTCATAGGCCTTTTCTGTAGTGTGAGTTTGTTGATGCCTTAACAATGAAGCTAGAAACTAATTACTTGTATACTTAAATCAAATTCACCAAGTGTATTCAATGTGGAAACTGCTACACATCTTTTAATTGTTTTGAGAAAGAGATTGTTATGTCTTTCTGTATCCCTATGCTCAAATGGCTTGTATCCAAAGTGACATGTGATATCCCTAGTAAAGGAAGAAAAACAAATAAAAGATTTGAACTCACATTGAACTCACATTGAACTCGGTTTGACTGATGGGTGATGTCACTTTGTATGCTGTGAATGTGTTGCTCTGATAGGTTAGTAAATAAAATGCTGATTGGCCAGTAACCAGGTAAGAAATATAAGCAGGATAAGCAGACAAGGAGAATTCTGGGAAGAGGAAGGCTGAGTGAGGAGACACCATCCTGCCATCCAGGAAGAAGCATGTTATGGCACACAGGTAAAGTCACAGAACATGTGGCAACATATAGATTAACAGCATTGGGTTAGTTTAAGTGTAAGAGCTAGTCAGTGGTAGACCTGAGCTAATGGGTGAGCAGTATAAATTAATATAAGGCTCTGTGTGCTTACTGTGGTCTGAACAGCTACAGACTGGGAAGGACACAGGAAAACTTTAAGCTACAAATGGAGCCAAGTCATGGGGTAAGAATTTCCACCTAAAACATGAGAAAGTTTTAAAAAATAAGATTCTAAAATGGAGCTACAAACAACTTCATAGTTGTGTATCTTAGACAAGCCATGAGCTACAATATGATGGGTTCACAGCAGAGTGTGTTGTTGACCTGCAGCATGGCAGATTTCCACCACACTACACAGAGGAATCTCCAAGCTGTGCAGTATGCTGCATGGTAGATATAGCTCTTGCTAATACAGAGGAGAAAAATAGAAAGAAAGAAACGAAAAAAGGTTTCTGGGCCACACACTACTTTAATGGAGGCATAGACCCAGTTCTTCCAAGAGCTGGTGGTACACATGAACCAGAGCTGGAGGTGAATCACCTCCACCATGTTGAAAAGCTGAAATGGGTGGAGTCAGCAGCCAAGCCTGCCACTTTTTGTCCTGGCCATGCAGTTTAGCAGTTTAATGTCTCTCCTGTCCAGATAAGGATTATAGATTCAAAATAAGACAAACATAGATGGGATAAACCCTAAAGAGTTTACATTGTATGTAAAAATGTACATAGGTGTGGAAGAGAAAAGAAAAGGAATATACACAGTTATATAAATAGTTTTTTAAAAAAGGTCTTTGAAGAGACAGTAAATGTAGTATAAATTAAGCCACATAAGGATGGATATTATACAGAAAATCGGGTATATTATGTTTGGGGTTTTTAACTGCAGAGAAACATTTGATTGTAAAAACTGCTAAGTTAAATCAATATATATACTTTAAAGTTATCTCGATTTCAAAATTTATGTCTATGGATACACTGATTTGGAAAAGAGGTTTTACTTTTATTTCCACAGTAGATGCGAACTTGTGGATTGCTTCCAGTCTAATATGGTTTGACCAGCCAAGACCCCCTGAAAGATCTCCAATGACACCATGGCATAAATCATCTAATATCCAAAATCAACTTCAATGCAATTGGCTCAGAGAATACAGCCCCAGAGAGTACTCCAGTCAGAACTTGACCATAATCCTAAAATTTTCTTTGTATCCCCATAAGAATATAACACCCTTTATCAGCAGGAAGTCTCCTAGAAAACTACACCCACATTCCCAAAAAAATAGATTATGGATGTTTGTCTGTGTTTAGGTTGTTGGTTACAAATTGTTATTGGTCATAGTCAATATATTTCTAAAAGAAGAAAGGGGGATATGATGTGGAAATATAGGATATAGATATGATAAAAGGATAGATTATTGAACCTACTTTTAAAGAGCAATTTGTTTAAAATGTGTTACATTGCTTTAGATTTTAGTTTATTGATATAAATTTAGAGTACATTTTGTTATACTATATATTTATTTCCACTATTGTTTAAGGTATTATGTTTATGTAACTCATTTAAATTGTAATGGATAATTAAGAAATACAGATTAATAATTAGTCTTCTATTACAGTCAAACTTATAATTATGTTAAGTTTTCTAGGTATACATAGATATAATTCAGTTAGGTAGATAGTCTTCAAACACTTCAAAGATCTACAGAATATGGGATTTAAAATGTTTTAAAAACTTAGACTTTCCTGGACAATGAGACATATATGCTCCCAGCAGCACCAATTTACTTCAGAGAGGAGGATGGACGTCAAAGACACTCCATATGGAGTTTATCTTCTTCTTGGCAAAAATAGTCATTTGGGCAAGAAATTGTTCTTGCCTGTACTATGTGAAAGAATGTTTTATCGACTGGACTTGCAGGACCCATAGGAAAGTGACCACTGAACTTTGCAAGATAAAATGGTTCTTCAGGTTCCTGCTTTTCAGAAGAAACAGCCAGACATTCTACAGGACACAGAGAGAAGTGACTGAGAGACTCTAGGCCTATGGGTTGAAAATGGATGCCCCAACATTTCAGAAGAACTTTGGGTGACTGTCCAGGCAGCCAGCTGTCTCTTTCATGCTAGATTTTTGGAAGTTGCTTAAAGTGCACTTCCTGTTTACTTAGGTAATATTATATCCTTCAGAGGTGTTTGATGTAGTTGAAGACTAGTAGATACTGTGAAAATTTTCCTTGGTTATGATAAAAAATAAATTAGATATGAAAATTTAGACTCACAAATTTTGAATAGAATATGTTCTTTAATTTTACAAAATACAAATATATTAGGTATTGTAAGTGTAATTCTTGCTTGATAACTGTTCTATTATATGTAATTTTACTATGTTGAAGTTAAAAACTTCCTTTTAAATATAAAGAAAAGGGAAAATAATGGGTGATATCACTCTGTATACTATACTATGGATGTGTTTCTCTGATTGGTTGATAAATAAAATGCTGATTAGGCAGTAGCCAGGCAGGAAGTATAAGTGGGATAAGCAGAAAAAAAGAATTCTGGGAAGAGGAAGGCTGAGTGAGAAGACTCCTGCCTGCTGTCCAGGGGCAGCATGTAATGGCACACAGGTAAGGCCCTGGAACACACGACAACATATAGATTAAACAGAAATGGGTTAGTTTAAGTGTAAGAACTAGTTGGTGATAGGCCTGAGCTAATGGCCAAACAATTTTAATTAAAATAAGCAAGCTTCTGTGTGTTTACTTGGGTCTGAGCGGCTGCAGACTAGGTGGGGCACAGGAAAACTTTCCGCTTATTTGACTTTTTGTCCTCACAGACTTGTGGTATAGGGATTAAGTTTCTCCACAACAACTGCCCCTTGGCTCTTGACTACCCCTCTCACTATATAGCATAGCCACAACAAGTATATGAGAAATATGAGCTTTACTATGAACTCTTTGCTTGCTAGAATGTTTTGGAGATATACGTATCACCTCTTCAATGTGTATACTTTTTGTAATATGAGTAGGATGAAATAAATGGATTGGCAGTTCTACAGCAGAGCTCTCATAGTGCTATGATTCAAATGGTGATGTCCGTTAAGGCATTGTCTCCTTGTCTTCTTTCTTAAAAATATGCCTTGTATGCCGGGCGGTGGTGGTGCACGCCTTTAATCCCAGCACTCGGGAGGCAGAGCCAGGCGGATCTCTGTGAGTTTGAAGCCAGTCTGGGCTACCAAGTGAGTTCCAAGAGACTCTAGGCCTATGGGTTGAAAATGGATGCCCCAACATTTCAGAAGAACTTTGGGTGACTGTCCAGGCAGCAAAGCTACACAGAGAAACCCTGTCTCGAAAAACAAAAAAAAAAATATGCCTTGTATATGTAATCCACCTATATAAAATTGAGGTATATGGTTTTGTGAGAATTTAGTAATCATCAATGTACTTTAAGTGGTGCTTATTAATACTGCTGCTTTTGTTTAAAACATCCAGGACATATTACAATTTCTTCAGATGCACATTTGTATCTGCTTGCACAAGACAATTACCTTTCATGTCTTCTAGAATTTTGACAATGTTCTTCAATATTATGGTCTTCCCAACTGTATCCTAAAATATAGCACCAGAAAATGTATATTATTAAACACGTTGTAAAATTTAAGTTACTATCTTCAGTGAATCTTAAAACAATGACTTATTTACTCAACTCATTCTTCTTTCACAGTCAAATTACAGAGGAGGATCCAAAGCCAAGGAATAGTTGTACCCTTACGATAAAACATGAGAGAAAGCACAGTCTTACCTATAATAGTGAGGTTTCTGTAGGTCTCCAGCATGACATCTTTGTAGAGATTCTTCTGGGAAGGATCCAGCAAAGTCCACTCTTCCCAAGTGAAGTCAATGTGCACATCATCATAGGTCACTGTATTCTAAAACATCCCATACAAATATAGAACAGAAAACATTATACTGACAATATTGTAAATGTATGCTTCTTTGACAGTACAGTCATATACTTCTGGTGCTCCCTACTCTCACTCCATGACAGACATTATAATGTAATTACCAAGTCGCTATAGAAGGAAACTGAATAAAAGGGTCACCTCTGTCATTTATGTACCCTTTGAATGACATATCACCTTGCAAGAGAACTATTAACAAACATGAAGAGACAAGTAAACAAATCCACAGTACAGAGTACACATGAGAGAAATTGTATGAACACTTACAAACTAACAAGAAGATGAATAAGATGGACAAGCTGTGTGTATTGGCTCATAATTTTAACCCTAACACTCAAAAGACAGAGCCAGGTATATGCCTCTGAGTTGAATGCCAGCCTAGTCTATGCAATCAGGTCCAGGATTGCCAGAAGTACATAGTAAGACCCTGTCTCCCTTGCAAAAATTAGTTAATCCAACAAAAAAGTTAGAAGGAACACAGAGATTTTTACTGAGAATTCTACAAAGAGTTATGCATTCCCTCCAGTTCTGTATTCATCTTCCAGAAACCTGAAGTGCCCTAATTCAAACTGTAACATCGATAAAATTTTACTAAATAGAACTGCATGGTGTAATAGTTACAAATGGACAAATGAAAACATTAGCAATGTAAATGTTGATCATAAATAATCAACACAAGGCAGGGGAGATGGCTAAGTAGTAAAGAGCTTTTGTTGTTCTTGCAAAGAGGTGGGCTCAATTGTCAGTACTTATATGGGGGATTACAACTATCCATTATTCCAAGTTCAGGGTTTCTGAAACCATCCTTTGATCAGTGTGATGCACGTTTGTGGTACATATCCATGCATACAAGTAAAATACTCATTTTCATTTAAAAATTCAAAACAAAACAGGCAGGAAGGTCATGCACCTGCAATCCAATGACTCAGAAGGCTCAGTGTAGTATGTAGCTGTTTCAGCTTTGACCTGGAAGTACTACCCCCCATTGAGGCTTCTGGTAACTGTCACACCTATGAGGCAGGGCCAAGATAGGAGCCCTTAAGACCTGAGATCCAGATGTGCTGGCTCTCTGGGTTTCTGGATCCTGAACGCTGGAGGTAGACTGAGCAGAGTTCTCCAGAGAGCACCACTGGACTGCATTTCACCTCTCCCGGACCCTGTAAACTGCCTACCCTGCCTCCTGCCTCATGCTCACTTGGCTCCTGCCTGCAGCTACTGCCAATCAGCATTTTATTTACCAACCAATGAGAACAACACATTCACAGCATGCACAGTACCATCACCCATCAGCGCAGTCAATATTAACATCACACATACATGCCATTCTGAGAAACAGAATGATACCCTCTGAAAAATTTTAAAATTCAAAATATGGGTGAAGCTCAATACAACAGCATATGCTTGACATGTGCAAAAACCTACATCCCAGACCCATTCTATTACCAAATAATATGAAAACTAAAAAGCCATGAATGTTAGCCCACCTTTGATCCCAGGACTTGAGACCCAGAGTCAAGAGGATCTCTGAGTTCAAGGCCAGCCTGGTGTACAGACCTCCTTTCAGAACAGCCAGGGCCACACAGACAAAACTTGTCTTAAAAAACAACAAAAAATTAAAAGAGCAAGTTACCAAAGTGCCTTAACACTGAATAGCAATTGCTTCTACTGAATCTTATTTAACATAGAGTTAGATTCTGTAATGGTGGTGACAGCATGAAAATACAAGGAAACTGGATTAGATTAATTTCAACAACACAGTAGACAAAGCACAGGAAATGTGTTAAGGCTGTAGAAATGGATATTACACCCCAAATTAGGAATTTCATATAGAACATCTCTTCCTACTAAAAGTTTCACAAGCAATTGAAAGAACATCACCAAGGACAGACACGTGATTAAGTAAATCATCCTATCTGGGTGGTTTTTCATTCAACCAACTACATTCTCACCCAGGAAATGATATGTTCATGGTCATCCAAGAAGAAAATGCACTTAGTCACTTCAATGGCCCTGATAGTCTGCAACAGTCCCTACATTGTTCAAATGTCCAGTCTCTTCTGACACTCAAGATGATCTTTTGACTGTGACATCTTGTAAAATCAGAAAATGAGTTACATCTTTACAATATACAACAGCACAGAATGTCATTCACATTCCAAAATAAAGAAATGTAGACATAGTGAGGGAAGATTGGACCAAGGCAAGCCTGAAGCACAGCAGGACAAACATCACATCCTGTATCTCTATCTCAGATGCATGGGGCTTAAGTTTCAAAGTGCTTTGATGGCCTGATCCCTGCAATTCTCTCTTTGGTTACTTTCACTCCTTATATGCTGTGAGCTCTCCTGGGAAGATGTTTCATAGCTAAGGTATCTCAAAATCTTGTGGTCTCAAATTGAAACCCAGGTTGTTGTGGAATATTATTTTAAGATGTGTTATAGTTGTCTGTGCTGTGGAAGAATTGTTTGAATGATGAAAATATGTGTTGCATTCTTTTATGTTGCAACTGTTTAACTCTATGAAGCTATGTTACCATGCCTGTCTAAAATACTTGATTGGTCTAATTAAGAGTTAGTGGCCAATAACCGGGCAGTAAATGATAGGAAGGGCTGGCAGGCAGAAAGAATAAATGAAAGGAGAAATAAGGGAGGAAAAAAGGAAGAAGCAGCAAGAAAAGGAGAGAACACCAGGGACCAGCCACCCAGGTACACAGTATAGCAAGGAGTAAGAAATAAAGGTACACAAAATAGAGTAAAATAAAAGACCAGAGCCAAAATGTAGATGGGATAAATTGAGTTGAGAAAAGCTGGCTAGAAATAAGTCAAATTAAGGCCAAGCATTTGTAAGAAAGAATAAGCCTAAGTGTGTGTGATTTATTTGAGAACTGGGTGGCAGGCCCCCCAAAGAGAAAGGAGTGAAAAAAATAACCAACAGCAGTAGGCTCCAATCCTACAGCTTCATGCAATGGACTCTCACAGTCTCCTCACTAAGTTTCTGACTCTGCCAACCATAGATGCCCATAACAATATGCCCAAACATAGATGTTAAACTCTAACCACAGACTAGGAATTTTGATTCTTTCTTGTTTCCAGGACCAGCACATGATGTGGAATCCTGCAAATTTTACTTCATAATTGGGATGGACACAAACATGCTTAGACCACAGATACTGCAGGTTTTGTATAAAATTGCTTCCTGGGACTATAAATTCCTTTGCTCACTCCTTCCATAAAATGAAGCTGAATGTAGTCTTACCTTTAGAGCACCTTGCTAGGCTAACTTCCATAGCAAGGGCCTTCTCTATAATGGTGATAAACTTCTTGAAAATTCCTGTCTGTTTCAGCACTTGACTGCCCTCTGAAACTACCCTTTCATTTTCATTTATTTCTCCCCCATTTGCTTTTTTTCCACTGTAGACCTAAATGAGTCATCAGTAGTAACCATCCAACAGATTTAATATTCCATTTAAGAAACTAGCCCATTATTATTTTTTAATTCTGCATTACTACATTTCCAGAATATGGGCAAAATAGAATTTTGGAAACAAATACTACACAAATGACATCTACCTTAATTTTTATAGATTCTATTTCCAGCTGAAATCTTATGATTTCAATCTCCACTTTCTACCATTACTCTTAACATTCTCATCTTCCTGGTCCTATAAGAACAGCCAGTTAAGATCTGTATACAACTTTCTATGGTTTTTGGCACCTAAAGTCCTGATATCTTCCATATTGTTCCAAAAGACAACATTCTCAGGTTCTAGCTAGTCATAAAATTGCCTTAGGTGTTCCTTTTTTTTTAACGTGCTTTTATGATGCTGCATTTAAATCCTCCAAACAAAAGTATGTCAGGCAATGAATGGGTTTATCTGGCTGTTTGTGTCAGATGACACTCCATCATTTTGGGAGTTTTGAGGGCAAAGATTGTTTCCTGGTTTCTCTCTTGCCAACTCACTGCCTCATGCTCAGATAGCTCTCTTTTCCAGACAAGGCCCACTTTCTTAGGGACATTGACCCTTCAGTGGAGGAGCCTTCCCACATCAATTATCAATCAACACAAACTATTACAGACATAGCAGTTTCTGGTTATTATGAATAAAGCAGCTATGAAGACAGTTGAACAAGTGTCATTGTGGTAAAATGGAGTAGCATCTTTTGTGTATATGCTCAAGACTGGTATAGCTGCGTCTTGAGGTAGATTGATTCTCAATTTTCTGAAAATTGCATATTGATTTCCACAGTGGCTATACAAGTGAAAGGAATAAATCCCCTTGCTCCATGTCCTTGTCAGCATTAGCAGTCACATGTGTTATTGTTCTTTTCTTTTCTTGTTTTTTTTGGTTTTTCGAGACAGGGTTTCTCTGTGTAGCTTTGCGCCTTTCCTGGAACTCACTTGGTAGCCCAGGCTGGCCTCGAACTCACAGAGATCCGCCTGGCTCTGCCTCCCGAGTGCTGGGATTAAAGGCGTGCGCCACCACCGCCCGGCGTGTTATTGTTCCTAACCATTATGACAGGTGTAAGATGAAATCTCAAAGTAGTTTTCATATCCATTTCCCTGATGGCTAAGGATGCTGAACATTTCTTCAAATGTTTCTCAGCCACTTTAGATTCCTCTATTGAGAATCCTGTTTAGAGGTGTATCCCATTATAATTAGATTCTTTGGTTTATTGTTGTCTAGTTTCTTGAGTTCTTTACTATCCTCAGTAAGGCAACCCAGAAGCACATAGACAAACATGGTTTACTCACATAGAAGTGTATATTAGCAAGTAAATAAAGTACAATCACAGAAAACACAATTAATCACAATATAATGCACACATGCAGTAGGGCTAAATAACAAGAATGGCTCTAGGAGAGATGCATAGTTCTTCCCGAAAAGAGGATATAGAATAGATTTTATGCATATAATGGAGGTAGGTGGCGATAGGAACAAGACTGGTTAGATGAGTAAGGAAGGGACAGAGTGAAGAAAAACAGGGAGAAATGACTGAAATGGGGGAAATTTTAGCAGACACATGGAAACAGTGCAGTGCAAACTCCTGAAATCTATAAGGGTGGCCCTAGTGAGGACTCTTAGTAATCAAGAATACAGAGGCAGACTCAACCATATTCTGTAACCACATTAGGTTCCCAGTAGTGGGACTGGCACACCAAGCCAGCCGCAAAACATTAGAATCACACCTGTCCTATCTGCAATACATGCTGGAGCAATGGTGGCTCAGAACTTCTTTAGTGGTCCACTGCTGTGGATGCTGCGAATGTGTTGCTCTGATTGATTGATAAATAAAATGCTGACTGGCCAGTAGCCAGGCAGGAAATATAGGATAGGCGGGACAACCAGAGAAGAGAATTCTGGGAAGTGGAAGACTGAGTCAGGAGACGCCAGCCTGCTGTCCAGGGAGCAACATGTAAAGGCAACAGGTAAAGTCACAGAACACGTGACAACATATAGATGAACAGAAATGGGTTAATTTAAAATATAAAAACTAGATAGCAAGAAGTCTGCCACAGCCATACAATTTATAAGTAATATAAGTCTCTGTGTGTTTGATTGGGTCTGAGTGGCTGTGGGATTGGTGGGGGAGAAAGATTTGTCCTGACTATGGGCCAGCCAGGACCAGGAAAATCTTGTGGGCTGCAAAAATATATCATAGAGATTTAGCTGTGTATTAAAGCTGAACTTTGACCGACCAAAGGTCTGTCAAAAGGCAAAGCCATTTATTTTGAATATTTGGTGTTACCCAGCCTTTAATATTCCAGCTCTCTTCTGCTATGAAATCCTTGCATGCCCAGACCAATTGGTAAACAATTCAGCTCCCCAGACCTGCTGTACATACTAAGTTACTAACTGCCCTGCTGAGCTTAGGAGACAAGCTGGCAGGAGATGCCTAGCTTTGTTTCCTGTGCTAATGAAGCTCAGGCCATCCTCTCACCTTGAGGAGGCCTAGTGGATCTCCAGAGCATTTTGACTAAAAACAAAAGAGGGTTTTACATATCAAGGTGAGACATAAAACAACATTCCTGAGGAGGCAGAGAACCATGTGCCCAGGGAAAGAAAGGGCAGGAATTTTCAGTATACAAGGACAGAACAGCATGGCAAGAGAGAAGAGAGGATGACAGAGGTTCCATAGAAAGTAAGCAGATCTCCACTAGAGTTTTCTGAGTGCCAGGAGTAGAGAGTAGCAGAGGTGGAGAAAGAGGGTACAGAGGATGAAGATGAGGCTGAAAGCATAGAAGTTAGTCATTAGCATGACTATGAGCTGGGGAGCTGGACAGAACTGCAGTTATGGAGACAGGATTTCATCCCAGAGAAATAAAGTAGATGTATATAGAGCTTGTTATGTCTAGAGTTATTCCTGCCTTGTTATGTCTGCTGGAACTATAGCTGAATTGATATAATTTTGTCTCAGAGGAATAAAATTAACAGACATAAGAACACAGTGTACGTAGATTTTTTCCCTGATATCCCACGACGGACATAGCAAATCCCCCTTGGAACCTGAGGAATCAATAGGAAAACTTCAGCTACAGTCCACCAATGCCTAGTCTAACTTGAAGCTCATGCTGTGAGAGGATAAAGGTCTTCGTGAATAATCAGATGCCTATACACAGTCCCTTGCTTGCTCATGAGAGGCCACTTAGATATATTGGATGAGGGTTGTCAGGATGTCTCTGTTTTTAGTCAGGTCTTTATCTATGAATGTTACTTTTATGACTTTTATTGCCTGCATTTTTTTGGAATATATAAACTGTACAAAGGCATGATAGGACAGACCAATGAGAGAGAACAACATGAGAGAGAACAGCATGATAAGAACAACATGAGAGAATAAAGAAAAGAAACCATCAAGAGAGTACATGAGTATTCTTACTTTTTGTAATAACCCTCAAATAGAAAAGTCAAAGCTACACAATGCTGTTTATTTCCCTTTGAGGCCTAAGTGCTGTTCTAAAGTCTGGATATCTGGGGCATTTCCAGGAAACTGCAGTTGGGAGGTATTGTATGAGAAGCAGTAAATTTTTTAAAGATATAGATGAATGGTCTTGTTAAATAAGAAACACAGAGGCAATGCAGAGATGAAAGCCCAAGAGGTCAGAGCTAAAAACCTTACCCTTCACTGCTGCTGTTGTCCTCTTCAGCAAAAGCCCTACTTCCTGTCTGTCTTTTTTTTTTTTTGGTTTTTCGAGACAGGGTTTCTCTGTGTAGCTTTGCGCCTTTCCTGGAACTCACTTGGTAGCCCAGGCTGGCCTCGAACTCACAGAGATCCGCCTGGCTCTGCCTCCCGAGTGCTGGGATTAAAGGTGTGTGCCACCACCGCCCAGCCTGTTTGTCTTTTTTATGGACTTTCTATTCTGCCTTCTCATTGGTTGTAAACCCAACCACATGACCTCCTCGTCACTGCCTGTCTGTACAGACCTCCAGGTCTTCTATGGTTGGTATTGAGATTAAAGGCATGTGTCTCCATGCTGTCTGTATCCTTGAACACACACAGATCCACCTAGCTCTGCCTCCCAAGAGCTGGGATTAAAGGCATGCACCACCACCGCCCAGTTTCTGCTATGGCTTGCTATTAGCTCTGACCCCCGGGCAACTTTATTTATTAACATACAAATAAAATCACATTTCAGTACAATTAAAATATCACCATAAAAGAAAGAAAGGGAGCCGGAGTGGTGGCTGAGAGGTTAGGTGCAGCGCTTATTGTCCCCGAGGTGGCAGGTTCGAGTCCCCGTGCATTCAGGTAGGGCTGTGTGTGACGTAAGCATTGAATGAACGAATCTAATGATGAATGAGTGAATCTGAACAACAATAAACCAATAAATCAATCAATCAATCAATCAATCAATCAATCAGAAAAAAAAATGCCAGGCGGTGGTGACGCACGTCTTTAATCCCAGCACTCGGGAGGCAGAGGCAGGCGGATCTCCGAGAGTTCAAGGCCAGCCTGGGCTACAGAGTGAGTTCCAGGAAAGGCGCAAAGCTACACAGAGAAACCCTGTCTCGGAAAAAAAAAAAAAAGAAAGAAAGGGATGTGGTCACAGTGAGGGAATATTGGAACAAGGCAAGACTAAAACTCAGCAGGGCAAACAAGTAACCCTGGAGCTCTGTCTCAGATGGGGCTTCATTTCAAAGGGCATAAGTAACTCTAGCCCTGAAATTTTCATACATATCTATCCTTTGCAACTACACTCCCTGTATGCAGCACTCCATGGCAGTTGTATTATGGCATGGGAATCGAAACATCTTACCATCTCAAAATACCAATTGGCTTCAACTTCACAGCTTCATTCAATTAACTCTCACAGTCTCTTCACAGGGTTTCTGACTCTGCTAAACATAGATGAGTGTAACAGTGCTGGACTGAAACCACAGAAGAAAAATCTATGAGCTATCAGTTTTGCATCTTTCTTGTTTTCAGAACAAGTACAACATGGGTTATTCCCCCAAATTTGACCTCTAAGTTTTGAGAGATGCTGTAATGATTGGACCACAGTTACAGAAAGTTCTGTATGAAGTTGCTTCTTTGGATTAGGAAACAAGCTGCCTATTCCTTCCATATATTGAAGGCTTAGGTGGCTGGAGACCTACTCTAGGGGACATTCCTAGGTTTCAAATGCCAAGAAGGGTCTTCTCTTTAATGGTGATAAGCTTCTTGAAATTTCCTGCCTCTGCTTCACTACAGGACTGCCATTTGAGACTCCCTGAGACTGACTTTTCATTTGTTTTTACACCACTTGCTTCTTTTCCACGGTAAACCTGAATGAGTCATCAGTAATAAACACCCCACAGAACCAATACTTTGTCCAAGAAATCAGGCAATTACTTCATAATTCTGCTTTCCTCACTTTTCCAGAGAATAGGGAAAATAGGAATGATTTGAGGACAAAATATTGTACAAATGACCTGTAGCTAAAGTTCTTATGGTATCTATTTCCCTCTGAAATCCTATGATCTTTAAGCTCCACTGTCTGCATTACTTCCAACACTCACATATTCCTAGTCCCACAAGAAGAGACAATTGAGCTCTGTGTGCAGCTTTCTATGGCTTTTGCCATCTAAAGTCCTAATATCTTCCATATTTCTCCAAAAGACCACATTCCCACATTCTACCCAGCAACAAAATCACTTTTGGTGTACCACTTTTTGATCCAATTTGCTTGAGTCTTGCCGTAATTAAATTCTTTAACCAATACCATTTCAGGTAATGAACAGGTTTATTTGGCTGATCTTGCCAGATCACAATCAACAATTATAGGGGTTTAGGATAGAAAATCAAGCTAGGAACTGAAGGCAAAAAATCACAGGGAAATTTTATTTCAGAATCCTTTCTTGCTTGGTCACTGTTGTGTCCTGAGCTAGATCTCTTAACCATCTGAGGCCCAGTTGGTTAGGGTATTGAAACCTCAGTGGAAGAGCATTCCCACACCAATAAATACAATTTCTCATAAACATAGTAACTAGTGATTCTGATCTGAGCAGATCCTCAGTTGATGTTTGTGACTCTAGGCTACATCATGTTGACAGCTGAAGCTAATTAAGACAGAGATGATGATATTAGAAGATTTTAAAAACACAAACCCAAAATATTAACCATGTCAATCACTTAAGCAGCAAGAACCCAAACATGAAGTTGGCAACAACTGGAAAACACAGATATGTCAAGTAATAAGGAGAAACGATCACTAAAGATCAAGAACAAAAAAGTAAAACTGTTCTCTACAGAAATTTCCCACACAAACTTAAACTGAAGGAACTCATTACATCATATAAAAATTTTCTGAAAAAATATTGGTAACGATCCATCATTTTCTAGAGAAACAATAACTTTAGATGACAATAAAATCAACAATAGATGGCACCTCTGACCAAACAAGACAAAAAGACATATCTACAAATATATATCATGGTTGCTTAAACAGGAACAGATTCTAATCAAAATTAGCCCACAGGAAGTCACTGGCCAGCACTCCAATTCTGTCTTTGGCAATAATAGAAAATGAATAGGATGAGGAAAGCTGTACCACTAACATTGGAGAGATTTGCTTGAATCCCTCTGATGCTTTAACTTTGTGGAAAATAGTTTTGATTACTAAGGCTCTCATTATCTTATAATAAAAAACAGGATAATTGTTAGGATCACTTAGGCACCCTTTTGTTTCCTATGACTGATGATTGCTGTAAGTCTGCATGAGAGTGAGGAAATGAAAACTTTTCCAAAAATAATGCCAGATAACAGATTTTTAAGGAAATGGTGTATGATTTGTATTGTACACTTAAAGCAATTAGTTTTGTTCTAATTACATTATTAGTCACAAGAACTTTTGAAAACAAGTTTATCTCCCCATTTTGTGTATGTTTTTATGGGGGAGAATGTCTTCCATGTGTACACAGGTGACATACAAGAAAAGAAGGTGTCAGATGTACTGGATCTGAAATAGCAGGTAGTTATGAGCCTCCCTACTTGGATATTGGGATATGAACTCAGGTCATCCCCAAGTAGAATACATGCTGCATCACCTGTGCATCACTATATTACTTTTTATTCAATAATATAAAAGTTTTCCACAGATTAACAACAACAAAAACTAAATAAACAAAGAAATAAATAAATGATCCATGGAAACATGGATGCATCACTATTAAGATGTTTTGAACAGGAAATTTGTAGTATGAATTTAATGTAATCCCAAGAAATTCCTGACAATTTATGATAGGATTCCTGATTTGAATGCTAAAGGCACAGAGGAAACACTCAGAATAGTCAGCAATAGGATTATGAAAAAATAACATACATATTGACACCATGTGACTTCTATATTTACGACAAAATTAACAATAAAAAATATTGACAATATTTGTGAAAGAATAAAGGAGATAGAAAGAGCCAAGAACAAAAGCAGGAAAATCAAAAGGTCAAAGGAAACTCAACCAGGAAAAGTGTGATCTTGACCAACATTACCCAACTACCTATCATTCTATGTGAACAGAAATTAACAAAGGCTTCACAACTCCCACAAAATTAAATCAAAGTGACCATTAAATGTTATGTTTCTGACATTTCAACTACTGATATTTCTTCCAAACAGAGAGGCCCCAATTTTTAGAAATCTCTGGCAAATGGTGGTAATCTCCTGTTGTGGTTCTGCAAAGTCTCATATCCCCTCATTGTTTCAGGCAAACCCAGCCCAATGATGCCCAATTACAAAACAATGTAGAAGAACAATTTAATTTCTATTTCCACTCACATGGATTATGGCACATGATCCGGAATCTGCTCTATCCACCCACCTAAAAACATGCAAATATAAGTATCAGAGCCACCCATAGCCAGGGAAGCAGAGGTCCCGCTCTCCACAGAATCCACATTAAGGGAGGCTCAGAGACGGACCACTGGCTAGGTCACCACATGGACCAAAAGAAACACAGTCTGGCTCATGGTCCATCCCAGTCACAGAAGCTCTGACAACTCAGCAGAACTGCTCCTCTTGCCCTGGGGTCAGTGGTCCCCACACTCACCATGGCATGGATTATGGTCTCCCTCACAGCTGCGAACAGCAGAGTCAAATGAGAATCCTGGAAGGAACATGCAAACTACCTCCCACTGGTGCTCCTAATTGCTAAGGCTTCCCAGGGTCTCACATTAGTTAAGGCCATCCTTATGGAATTTAGGACAGTCGTAGCTCCCCTACTGGATGATCAGAGATCAAATGACATGGACAGCAAAGGTCTTTTCAGCTCTGCCCTTCCACCCTAGGGACAGACAGGATCTAATCTGTAAAATCAGTAATTTAGTAGAAAATCTTCCAATCTCCCAGAGCACTTCTTATTCCCCTTCCAAAGCACACACTCCTTTTTGTAAAAATACACACTGATTGTCCAGTGCAGTCAACCCTTTGCTTCATAGCTGGGAAGTCCTTCAACCAAAAAGAGGTCACATTCAAACAGTAACTGTTGTTACTGTGATTCTTTTAAAGAAAAATAGGCCATGAATTAGAAAACAATGAGTGGTCAATGGTAGGGCTTTTAGGCAGGAAAGAGACTGTGGGCATAATGTAGTTAGAATCTTACATAATTATTTTGAAAAGTTGAAACAGAATTCATGGCCATGTGTTCCTTATACTAGGGATTTGAATGGCAGCAAACCAATGGTTACATCTATTTTTTCCTGAGGTTATACATCTTAAACAAGGAAAATGGCAGTCCTATTAGGCTGGGCCATACCATTCTACTCAGAGAGGCAACCCCTCTCCACAAAGGTACTGGATGAAGACCATAACAACTCTCCCAAGCATATTCTTGGTTTTAAAGAAGGAGCTCTGTCTTATTGTCAATATATCAGGCCCTCAGGGAAAGCTCCTAATATCTAGGCCCCAGGCTGTTACTAAGTCTCCCAAGCATAATCCTCTTCCCTGCCTGAGGGCCTAAATGAAAGCCTTGCTTGATCAGTCAAGTCCTTAACACAACAGTGTTTTTCTTTTTAAATAGTTGTCACCTGGTGTCATATTGCCCATCTAGCAGAACTATGCCTTTCTCAAGAAAACTGAAACTTTATGGCACACCAGGCATTAAGGTTGGTTGTAACCCTGTAATGCCTCCTTGAGCAGCTTGCTAGAGGCCTGTTCTTTAATATGAGGATAGGCCTAGTGAATGGTTATAAATCAGGGGTGGCTTCTCTGTAATGGTTTGGAGCCAAATATCTGGAAAATTCTAGCCTCCTAATTTCTAACTGGCCTGGTTAGTATATACTTATCTTTTGGGTGTTTTAGAGGCAGCCCTCCCTCAGTTAAATTCTACGCTGTGAGACTTACTGTTTCTTAAGCATTGGAAAATCCTTTAAATCACAAATTTTAGTCTTCTATATCACAGTGTAGTAGTGGAATGCTACCCAACACATGAGATGCCTTTCAGAACTGCTACAAAATTCACTGTAAATGGGTCTTACATATAAAGCTTAAATGAAAGTCCTGAATATGTATAAAATGCTGAAGAAACTAGGCCTCTCAGAGTTTGGCAACCTGCTTCCCATGGGAGCACCGAAAGCATGGTGAAGTTGACTAGAAGAATATTTTTATACACAACTCCCTGCTCTCAATGCTCTGAGCAGATTGATCCCACAGAGCAAAGTTATTAAGAGGCCTGCCCCTAGGTAGAGAGAGATTCAAGTACCACATTGCACCTCACAGGACAGAGATCCCGAGGCAGGTTCTCAACCAGATCTGGGGAGGACCGATGACACCGGCTCCTGTACCTCACCATCTGTTCCAACCCATCTGGGAAGAGCAGGCCCTTGCTCACCATGTTATGGTTTCCCTGCTTGCCCAAACTTTCTGCTCAGCTCCCTGCAACAACAATCATAGTACACCACACAAAAAAATTGGCTCCAGCTCCTCTTCAAAGCCAAGCTTGAAGCTGGCAACCAGAAAGACAATGCACAACTTCTGACCAGCAGGTCACCTGAAGAACCTGATTGGCAAGTGGGGCCTGAGTGACAAGAGCACCTCCAATAGGTTTTCACTATGCTTAAAGGCACAGCATAGTGGTTTCTGGCCAGGTCTTCCACCCCAGAAAAAGACCTTTTCTAGATCTGCAAAGATATGCATTTCAACATCCCTTGCCCCTGGTTCCAAAAGCTGACCCTGCTATCTTCCTGCACTCCATAGGCACTTCCCCTTCTTCATCTTGGACATAATGATCCTAGCTAGCTTCAACCACCCAGGTTTCCATATGGGTGGAGTGATTCATTGTCCCACCTGTAGAATAGTGACTAGAATGTTAAAAATTAAAGAGAGATTTAGGGACACACAAGAAGTGTGTGCTGTGGTTTCACACTGAGGTAAGGTGAACTTAAGGTACTTTTTTACCTGGTTGTCACAGGGACTTCAGACAACCAGGAAAGAAAAGCAAGAACTAAATCTCAAACAAGATAATAAGTAGGTCTTTCATCACATCAGAAGGCTGGATGATGGCTCTAGTGATTTAAGTGTTTTATTCTTAAAATTCAGACCAAAATCTTGGCAATGAATAATATTAAAAAGAGTAGGCTTCATAGAAAATTGAATACTTAGAGAATAATGGAGCAAGAGATAATATCTTTATGAACACTATTGTTAGCCATCATATTGTCCTTGATAGGCAGGTGAAAAAAAACCTGCTTCCTTAGTCAAAGTTCTCTATATGAACAGGACTGGGAGAATTAATCTCTCCATATATGTAGAAAGTAGATTTATTAGAATGTCTCACAAGCTGTGGTCCATGTAGTCCAACAATGGCTGCCTACCAATGGAAATTTGAAGCATCCAGTAGTAGTTCAGTCCATGAGGCTGCATGTCTCAGCTGGTCTTCACTATACACCACAATTTTAAGGAAGTAGGTTCTAGTGCTAGCAAAGAAATAAAGTTGAAAATCAGAGCTAGGGCAAGTGGGCAAAAACAGAGAGCTTCTTTCTTCAATATCCTTCATATATGTCAGCTGCTATCAGAAGGTAAAATCCAAATTAAAGGTGGATCTTATTCTTCATTGGATTGGGTTTTTTTTGGTGTTTTAAAGACAAGATTTATCTATGTAGCCCTGGAACTCACTCTGTAGACCGGGCTGGCCTCAAACTCAGAAAATCTGACAGCTTCTGCCTCCTGGGTCCTGGGGATAAAGGTGTGGACTGACAACAAGCTGCTAAAGGTAGATCTCCTCACCTCAAATGATCCAGATTAAGATGGGTCTTTAATTTCATAACATTTAAAAAAAAATCTCTCACTTTGTACCCAACTCTTTGGGTTTTAGTTAATTCCGGAGGTAAGCAGTTTGACTACCAAGAATATCCATCACAATAGCCAAGACAGAAGAAATGAAAAAGATTTCTTACCTGCAGGATGCAAGGATAGAATGGGAGTTATTTCCCAAACTATGCTTTTTCTAAACAAAGGAATCATGTGGATTTTACCTAGGGAGTCTGTACACATTCACGTAGCATTCTGCGTATTCTTAAGCATTCTCAGTAAAACACACTTCTGATCATGATCACAATGTAAAAGCAGAGACATCTATGGATATTCTTACCTCAATGTTATGCAGGAACATATATAAATTTTAAAAAAAAGATGGAAATAAATTCCTCTGGCCTATTCATCTTGTACCACAAGGTCTTAACTGAAAACCAAGGAAATGACCCCATAAAAAGTAGACTGCTTTGAGTCCTGTGTGACCTGTAAATCTTGATGTTTGATCTAAAAGATAACTACCAATGTCATAAATCTCACAGATACAAAAGAGAACTAAATGCAGAAATCTTCAAGAAGTCAAATAACATCACTGTTTACTCTACTCCTAAATGGACAGTTATAATGATCTCTATTAATCTCAGAACAAAACTGCTTTTGCCTCTGAGTGGGCTGGCTTAGCAGAGGGTCACAACTGCTTCCATGCAAGACCAGCAGCAGTTTCTTTGAAGTAGCCCAGGATTGTTTTCTGGCTCAGGTCTATGATATCACTGTAAATAATTTCATTCTTTCATTTTTCTTTTTTATTTATACAATATTTTGCCTGAATATGTTTGTGTGTGTAGTGCCTACCAAGGCCAGAAGAAGGCAAGAGATGACTGGGACTAAACTTACATCAAAAGGTTAGTTACTATGTGGGTTCTGGAAATGGAACCTAGGTCCTCTATAAAAACACCCAGTGCTCTTAATTGCTGAGCTGTTAATCTAGCCCCCTACTTTATTTAAAAATTATTTGCATAAACTGTTATGTAAAAGATATTACATCATTTTCTCCTTTTATCTCTTCACTCCATCCCTTCCCAAATCCTTTTCAACTTCTTCCTTGTTAAGTGTGGGTGAATAAGTATGCTGAAATATATTAATACAATCTACTGCATCCATTGTTGTTGGTTGTATATATATGGATAATGGGCTGACTATGTTTTATTCAATAAAGTATTGGGGAGCTCATCTTTGCCTAAGGTTAATTCTCTCAGGAGAATTTCACTTTTTAATCAGCATCTGGTGTCTGACGCTGACTGAGCAACCTTGAATGAGAAACATAATCAAGAATAGAAAACTTAGGTTGGAAAAAGCCTTACCAGTTAAGATCACTGAAGATTCTTTCAGAGCATCTGGCTTCCATTCCCAGTACATATAGAGGGTCACTAGTATCTGTAACTCCAGTATCAGGGGTCCTGATACCATCTCCTTGCCTCCCTATCCACCATAAATAGAGGAGACTTGACCATAAAATTATTTTTCAAGCTGTGAGTGGTAGTTCATTCTTTTAGTGCCAGGAAACTGGACACAGAGGCAGGAAGATCATTGTGAGTTTTAAGGCCTGTGCCACAATTTACACAAAAACATGCACACACACACACACACACACACACACACACACACAACTGAAGTACCTACAAGAAAAGAAGCATTGAAGAACTGGAACAATACAATACCTCTTAAAATCATTTCAAGTGTCTGCCACTGGTGCCCATAGACTCATTTTCAAAAATAAATATGGCCAAGCATGAGAGCACATTCCATTAATCCCTGTCACTGGGAGAAACTTAACATTTAACAGTGGGCCACCACCTTATCTCATGACCTGAACTGTCCACTGTCAGTTGAGTGTGATCCAACCCACCAAGTCATAAAGTTGGACATGCACAGCTGCTGTGGGCTTGTCTTTCTGTATTCTGTGAATATGTATTACTTCCATTGGTTAATAGAGAAGCTGCCATAGCCTATAGCAAGGCAGAACAGAATGAAGTGGGTAATCTAAGAGAGACTGAGCAAGATGAAAGGCAGAGTCAGAGGCGATGCTGTGACTAATAACAGCTGTGATAGTGGTGCACACTTGTAATCCCAGCACTTCTTGAAACATAGAAGGATCAGAAGATCAAGGATTCAAATGAGATCAAGGTCAGTCTGGGCTACCTGAGAGCCTGTTGCTGTGGATATCACTCTGTATCAATAAAGCGCTGATTGGCTGGTAGCCAGACAGGAAGTATAGGCGGGACTAATAGAGAGGAGAATTGAGGGAACAGGAAGGTAGAGGAGAGACGGCTGGAGCCGCGGCCAGGAGAAGGAAGATGTAAGGTACCGGTAAGCCACGAGCCACGTGGCAAAGTAGAGATTAATAGAAATGGGCTAAATATAAGAGTAAGAGCTAGACAATGATAGGCCTGAGCTAATGGCCAAGCAGTTTAAATAATGTAAGCGTCTGTGTGTTTATTTTATAAGTGGGCTCGGAGACTGGCGGGACTTGGGAGCTGGAGACTGGCGGGTGGCAGAGATTTGTCCTGACTGTGGGCCCGGTAGGAAAACACCAGCTACAGCCTGTTGCAAAAAAAAATAATAGCAATAATGTCAAACAGGGACAAGATCAGATTTCATACAACGGGGGCAAAAACTGAGGGGATGTAGCAAAGACTTAGAAAGTAACAGCAGTGATTACTTTTCTTGGGGACCAGAATTTAATTTCTAGCATTCATAGGGAAGCTCACACTCATCTTTAATTCCAGTTGCAGAAGATCTTACACCCACTTCTGAAATCTATGGGCACCAGACATGCACTAGGAATACAGATATAAATGTAGGCAAAGTACAAACAGGTAACTTTAAATTAAAGCTACTATCTTCTAGTAAGAAATGAACTAAGAAAAAAAGTGGGACAAGAGTGGCTACATATGGTGTGGCTATGAACATAAAAAAACACATAAACTGAGAAATCAGGTGTTATTCTGATGGGTTTGCCTTTATAAGTCACTTGGCCTTTTTCCTTTGCTGCTCTTAATATTCTTTCTTTATTCTGTAGTGTTAGTTGTTTAATTATTATGTGGTGAGGAGACTTTTTGGGGGGGTCTAGTCTGTTTGGTGTTCTATAGGCTTCTTGTATCTTCATAGGTATTTCCTTCTTTAAGTTGGGAAAGTTTTCTTCAATGATCTTGTTGAATATATTTTCTGTGCTTTTGAGTTGGTATTCTTCTCCTTCCTCTATCCCTATTTTTCTTAGGTTTGGTCTTTTCATGGTGTCACAGATTTCTTGAACATTTTGTGTTATGACTTTTTTGGCTTTGGTATTTTCTTTGACTGACGAATCCATTTCCTCTATTGTATCATCTACACCAGAGATTCTCTCTTCCATCTCTTGTATTCTGTTGGTTATGCTTGCATCTGTGTTTCCTGTTCATTTATTCAGATTTTTTTTTATTTCCAGCATTCCCTCTGTTTGTGCCTTCTTCATTGCTTCTATTTCCCTTTTAAGGTCTTGAACTGTTTCCCTCACCTGTTAAATTGCTTTTTCATGATTTTCTTTAAGAGATTTATTGATTTCTTCCAAATTTCTTGTCTTTTCCTCTATTTTTTTTTATAGATTTCTTCCACTTTTTTTGTTTGTCTTTTCCTCAATTTCGTTTTTCATTTTTTTCTAGAAAGGCCTCTAGCATCTTCATGATGCTATTCTTAAGGTTGCTTTCTTCTGCTTCTTCTAACTGGTGATGTTCAGGTCTTGTTGTTGAAGGAGGGCTAGGTTCTGGTGATGTTGTATTGCTCTCTATGTTGTTGTATGTACTTCTGCCCATCTCCTCCTCTAATGGGTATAAGAGGTACCTGAGTCTGAGCGAGTTGCTGTTGGTCCACTCTGTGCTTGTTGTGTTTGTGTCTCAGGGGGCCCATCTGGGTCCTATCTTAGCTCTTGGTCTAATTGGAGCAGGCAGATTCTGTGTCTCAGGGTGCTTCCCTTGGGTCAACCCAAGCTAGTCAATTCTGTGACTCACTGATCCATTCTTGGTCTTATCTGGGCTCTTGGTCCAGTCAGAGCTGACAGATTCTGTGTTTCAGGAAGCCTCTCTTGGTCCAATGAGATTTGGCAGATTCTACGTCTCAGAAAGCCACTCTTGGTCTAGTGAGGGATGGCAGATTCCCTCTCTCCTGAGGTTACTCTTGGTCCAATGACAGCTCTTTGTCCAATGAGAGCTCTCTCTAGGCCCAATGAGAGCTCTAGGCCCAATGAGTGATGAGGGTTGGTTTCCAAGCCTCAGGAAGTAGCTGGGGTCTTGGGTAGATGGGTATGGGGGCAGGTTGTGTAGATTGCAGGGTCTGCTGGGGGGGTCTTGGTGAAGGGGACCCTTCCCTCTGGAGCCCTTCCTATAGCCAGCAACTGGGGCCAAGTTGGGCAGATGTTCCTGGGAGAATGGATGGGGCCCAGGAATGGGTCCTAAGGGAAGCCCTCACCGGTATGACCAGAGTCACTCACCTCTTGGCTTGATGAGAGCTGGGGGAGGTTACCTAGTAAAGAGGACCCTATGAAAGACATAGGGATCGCTCAGCAACAGAGAAATGGATGAGATCTATATGAGCAAACTGGAGGTAAGGGGGGTAATGGAGGGCTTGGGTCAGAGAGAAGAGAGAGCTTAGGGGAGCAGGAAGTCCCAGCTGGATCAGGAACAGAGTGGGAGAACACAGAATGAGATACCATGATAAATGAAAACCCCATGAGAATAGGAAGAAGCAGAGTGTTAGAGAGGTCCCCAGAAATCCACAAAGATATTTCCATGATAGACTACTGTCAATGGTCGAGAGGGTGCCTGAGCTCACCTACTCTGGTGATCAAATGGCTGAATACCCTAACTGTCATGATAGAACTCTCATCTAGTGACTGATGGAAGCAGATGCAGAGATCCATGGCCAAACCCCAGGTGGAGCTCCAGGAGTCCAATTGGCAAGAGAGAGGAGGGATTATATGAGCAAGGGATATCAAGACCATGATTGGAAAAAGCACAGGGACAAATAGCCAAACTAGCAGAAACACATGAACTATGAACTAATAGCTGAGGAGTCCCCGTGGAACTAGATCAGGCCCTCTGGATAAGTGACACAGTTGATTAGCTTGAACTGTTTAGGAGGCCCCCAGGCAGTGGGACCGGGACTTGTCCTTGGTACATAAGTTGTTTTTTGGAACCTAGGACCTATGCTGAGACACTTTGCTCAGCCTTAGTGCAGGGAGGAGGGGACTGGACCTTCCTCAACTGAATCTACCAGACTGGGCTGACTCCCCAGGGGAGACCTTGCCTTGGAGGAGGTGGGAATGGGGGGTGGATTGTGGGGAAGTCTGGGGGGTGAAAGGAGGGAGGACAGGGGAATCTGTGGCTGATATGTAAAATTAAATTATAACATACCCCCTCCCCAAAAAAAAACCCATACACAACAGTGTAAAAACAAGCACCAGGATGGCATACATAGTTTTACTAGGCTGAATTAGAGACAAGGAACATTCTTGGATTCTGGTTATGCTTAATTTTTTGTTTACCACCTTCTTAACCCAGGGCCCCTATACTCACAGAAAACACCAAACTAATCATAAAAGTCAAACTGGCTAAGCAGGTCTAGTGCTGTGACAGAACAACACACTGAGTTTCCCTCCAAGGAGCACAACCTGTTCTCAGTGGCCTAGAAGAACACACTCCAGGACTGCAGGGAAACTTTATTCTTTAATTTGTATTTTTCTGGACCTTTCTGGTACATTGTTACTGCTATAGAAAAGTAATTATAACTTCACTTAAACTAATATAATGTTTCCATACTACCACAGGACTGAAAATGTATCTTGAATTTAAGTAATCTGAACTCGAAAATCCTAACTTGTAACTGAGGAATAAAAAACATCTATCCCAATGATTATCTACTTGTAAGCAAGAACTACATTTGTTAGCAGATTTCACATTTGCTGGAATACACAATCATTTGTTTAGACATTTATTAGGGGAGAAAATATCTGGGAGGTAATGTAGCATGAATCTTAAAAGTTCTTATTAATAAAATCAAACCTGAGGCCAGTTATTGGGGTGAATGCTGGAAGACCAGAGAAGCAGAACAAGCCACAGCTACCTCACCTTGCCAGTTCCTCAGCTGATCCTGTTTCCTCAGACTGGAAGCCTCTGAGTCCTCATTCAGAATGGGTCTCAGCTGAACCGCTGCTCAAAAGCCTAAAAGCTTAACCAGCCAAAAGCTTCTAGTTTCTGGTCTTCACGCCTTATATACCTTTCTGCTTTCTGTCATCACTCCCTGGGATTAAAGGCTCATTTTCTGGGATTAAAGGCATGAGTCACCATGCTTGGCTGTAGCCTTGAACACACAGAGATCGGATCTCTGCCTCTAGAATGCTAGGATTAAAGGCGTGTGCTACCACTGCCTATCCTCTATGTTTAATATTGTGGCTGTTCCATTCTCTGACCCCAGATAAGTTTACTAGCATGCACAGTATTTCTGGGAACACAATACCACCACAAGATAAATTTTAGTTTAGTGGACATACACCTGTATGTAGCTGGAGAGTTTTCTCTCCGGGTCCCACCAAGCCCTGGCAGTCCGACAGCCCACTTATAAAATAAACACACAGACACTTATATTACTTAAACTGTTTGGCCTAATGGCTCAGGCTTCTAGCTATCTAGTTCTTACATCTTAAATTAATCCATTTCTATAAATCTATACCTTGCCATGTGGCTTGTGGCTTACCGGCATCTTCACATGCTGCTTGTCATGACGGTGGCTGGCAGTGTCTCCTTCCGCCTTCCTGTTCTCTCAATTCTCCTCTCTGTTAGTCCCACCTATACTTCCTGCCTGGCTACTGGCCAATCAGTGCTTTATTTATTGGCCAATCAGAGCAACACATTTGACATACAGACCATCCCACAGCACCTGTAATCCCAGGTCTTGGAATGTAGTAGGATTACCCCAAGTGTGAGACCAGCCTGGTTTATATAGATGAATTCCAGGAAAGCTACCCAGCAAAACTAGCTCAGATATATTAATTAATTCATTAATTATAATTTTATAAACAGGGAAAATGTGATTTAGCTACAACAATTTTTAGGCTTTGTGACAAAATGGAAGATACTTCCTTACACAGAGTCTCAATACTACCCACAAGAAAACCAGAAGTCTTTGTTCAAAGATAGGATATATGAGACAAAAATCCTTAAAAACTAAGAAATGAAGTCATCTATCAGCACAATTATCCTACTATAAGAAAAGTAGATGAAGTAAAAACTAATACACAAGATTGATTAAGCAAAGGACTTGATTTATTCACTGAAATCATACAAACAAAAAAATATTTGCAAATATCAAACAAGTGTTTCTAAGAAAGAAAGCAGCTCAGTGGTGGAGCAACTGCCTAGCATGAGCCCTGACGGGGTTTCACTCCAGGATGAAATTCTCTAGAATAATAAATAAAGATAAGCAAAAAATCATAATTCTAAAACCAAATAAGCTTTTTAAAAGAAAAGCTGAGTAATAATGATGAATTAGAACTAATTTGTGTAGACATGGGCCAAAGAAAAGAAAAAGCAAACAGAAATCACACAGATTTCAATGAAAAACAAGATTGTTCTTCAACTCTGAACCAAAACCTATGCAGTATGAATAAAGGAACAATATTTTCACAGTTTATATCTATAAATCATAAATTGGACAGTGATTTGTATGGGGTGAAGAGCATCAAGAAGAGATCATCCTCAGGTGAATATAGAATTCAAAGCCATCTTGGCTTACTAAAGACCAGGTCAGGAAATTAGTAAGTCTAGCCCAAAATTTTTAGCCCCTTTGAATTATTCTACTTTTTCAAAGTACAACCAACATTGACATTTAGTGGTCATATGAAAATTGTCTCAGCCAGGGGTGGCAGCATAGACTTTAGTCCCAGGTTCTGGAGTCAGAGGCAAGCAGATTTCTGAGCTTGAAGCCAGCTTGCTCTACTAAGCAATTCAAGGCCCACCAAGAATACATATTGAGACTGCTTCAAAAAACCTAAATGAAGGCTAGGCATGCTGGTGCAAGTTTTCATCCCCAGCACTTGGGAGTCAGAGGCAGGAGGATGTAGAAAAAATTATAAACAGTCTTAGTAAATATGAAACACAGAGCCAAATACAGAGGTAAATAGCCAAAGACATCAGCGAGTCATGACTACCTTATCTTACCAACTCACTGCTGTCACGTCCCCAGAGAGAGACCTTCTTCCTGTGTGACTTGTCTTTTTATTGCCATCCTGTTCTGCCTTCTCATTGGCTCTAAACTCAACCACATGACTTCCTCATCACTGACTGTTTATATAGACCTCCTGGTCTCTATGGTCGGTACTGGGATTAAAGGTTCATATCACCAAGCTTGACTGTGTCCTTGACCACACAGAGACTCTGTCTGCCATGTGATTGGATCAAAGGCATGTGCTACCACCACTGGACTTCTGCTTAATGGCTATGACCTCTGATCTCCAGGCAACTTTATTTATTAACATACAAATAAAATAACATTTCAGCACAAATAAAATATCACCATAGGAGGAAGTGTCTGTGAGTTTAAGGTCAGCATAGTCTACATGTAATTTCAAAGTCAGACATGGCTACAAAGAAAGAATGTGTCAAAAGAAAAAGTCTATTTTTGTTACATCAAAATATTAAAGTCCTTTATCATTTAAGCCTAAAGAGTCTATAAATTTCAGTGTTTCCAACAATTACAGCCTTTTATGTACTGATAAAGATTCAAAATGATTATTCTAAACCATTACTATTAAATACAAAAATATTTTATGTATCTGCTTCTAATAGGAGCCAAAGTATTCCAAGTATCATACTTTGATAAAATATATTTTATGGCTACCAGAAAAGACTTGTTCTATTAAGTCAGAACTTTTCCAAACATCCTGTTATGTCATACAATAAAGAATAAAATTTGAAAAAAATGGTAGTCTTTGTTCAACACACAAATTTAAAGTGTTCTTTAAATATTACTGGTTATCTATGTTTCTGTGTGTGTGTGTGTGTGTGTGTGTGTGTGTGTGAGAGAGAGAGAGAGAGAGAGAGAGAGAGTTTCTGTGATATGTGTGTATTTGTGTGTATATTTGTGTATAGTTTATGTGTGTCTATTTGTGTGTGTCTTATGTTTTTGTGTATGTTTGTATATGTGTTTGTGTGTGTTTGAGTAGTGTGTGTGTATTTGCATGTGTGATGTGTGTGTTATATGAATGTTGTGTGTATATTTGTGTGTGTGTGCAAGAAAGAGGTATTGTGGTCTTTGTGTCTGTTTGATGTGTGAGTGCAGGTACATTCTACACCTCATATTTAGTGGCTAATGGACAACTTTCAGGACTTGCTTCTCTCTACCATGGGTTCCTAGGAAAAAGCTTATTGCACTTGTACAACAAAGTGCTTTGACCTGATGAGTTACCTCAAGATTTCACAAATACATATAAATAAGCTTTATAAAATAATTGCTGACACCTAATGTCAAAGCAAATATACTGTGTTGTGTGATTGCTTTTCAAACATACAAGAACAAACTCAGGTTTACCACTGAACCATCTTAGGTCAGCTTCATGAGTGGGAAGATTTTATTGCTTAAAATAATAGTGTCTAAAGCAATAGTGACTATAATTATCCAAATTCACTGTATCCACTGGTCTGTGCAGTTGCTGACACCAGTTTAAAACTTATCTAGTGGGCTGGAGAGATGGCTCAGAGGTTAAGAGCACTGACTGCCCTTCCAGAGGACCTGAGTTCAATTCCCAGCAACCACATGGCGGCTCACAACCATCTGTAATGAGATCTGGTGCCCTCTTCTGGCCTGCAGAGACACATGCAGGCAGAACACTGTATACATAATAAATAAATAAATCTTAAAAAAAAAACTTATCTAGTGCTAAACATTAGCTAGATGCCTTTGCCACAGGACAAAGTTGGCAACTCTAGATGCATACAAATAATAATACCATCCATTAGTATAGGCAGGTGACAGGGAAGTACTTATACTTTAAAATATACAGAATACATGTACTAGCAAATGATCCCTCTATTGTGGAGATTTTCCATGGTACCATGCTGAGAGTTCCTCCTTCTGTGAAACTCTCTACAGCTGTAAATTACAAACATCTACATCATTTTTATTTAAAATTCTATTTTCTAGGATTCATCTCCTAACTGCTATGATTAAGAGTAACTCTGATGGTGTTGAGTAAGCTGGAGTAAGCTCTTCTTGCAATCCTGACAAGCAGCAAACTTGATTACCATTATTCCCACTTGTTGAGTATTTAAATCCCACATATTATCCACCCTAAATTCTGTGAATGGCATGATGGATGTAAACAAATACCCTCATTCTCTGCAGATTCTGTTATATAGCTCTCATTGGCTGAACAACTTCCATTTCTAACTCTACAAGAAGCAGTAAGCCTACCTCTTCTGATCTAAAACTTAATTTTTATGATTTGGGGGAGTACATCACATATAACCACAGTACTCAGAAACTGGGAGTAAAGCTGCCATGAATTTGTGGCATCCCTAGGCTAGATTTTAAAAAATGACAAAACAATGCCATGCATGATAGTAAGGCCAGGCCTAAGAATTTCAAGTTCTTTGCAGCTAGAAAATCATATTTGTGGAACCATTATTTTATTCCAACTTTCTTCTCTGTTTCTGTGATTAAATTCTCTAACCAAAAGCAACTGAAGTAATAGGGGTTTTTTTTGTTTGTTTTCATTTGTTTTTTGTTTTTTGTTGTTTTTGTTTTTGGTTGATACCAGTAGGCCACAGTCCCTTCTTGTGGGAGCTTAGGATAAAAGCTCAAGCTAAGCCGGGCGGTGGTGGCGCACGCCTTTAATCCCAGCACTCGGGAGACAGAGTCAGGCAGATCTCTGTGAGTTCAAGGCCAGCCTGGTACCCCAAATGAGTTCCAGGAAAGGCGCAAAGCTACACAGAGAAACCCTGTCTTGAAAAAACCAAAAAAAAAAAAAAGCTCAAGCTAATAAATAAAGGTTAATTATAAGGAAGCATTGCTTCCTGGCTTTCCCTCTTGCTTTGTCACTGTCTCATCCTAAGCTACCTCTCTTATCTGGCCACTTTCTTAAAGCCTTTCCACATCAATCAAAATCAACACGATCTCTCTCAGACACGGCAATCTGATATTTTGACCTAGGCAAACCCTCAATTGATGTTCCCTCAGATGACTCTAGGCTATGACAGCTGAGGCTAATTAGGAAAACGATACAATAATATATGAGTAGGTTTTAAACATCCAAAGCCAATATATTAATTGTATCAATCACGTAGGCAGCAAAAACAAGCCATGAATATATCAACAACTGGAAAACACAGATATGCCTGGAAAGGGGGAGAGACAAGCCTCTAAGTTCAAGAAGAAAAAACTAAAACTAAAACTAAAACCAAAGAAAATTCACAAACCAACAAATAAACAAGGAACTCATAAGAAATTTTCTGAATGCAAAATTATTGAAGGTCCAAGATCTTCCTGAGAAACAACAATATAATTAGATGATAACAATATAGATGGCACCACAGAAAAAAATGAGATGCAAAAAGATACCTACAAATATAGCATATCATGGTCCCTTAAACAAGAATGAAAAGATTCTAATCAAAATCAAACTATAAGAACTATATTCACTGACCAGCACACATCCTGTACACTCCATTCTCTCCTTTGCCAATAAAAGAAAATGGGCTGTGTGAGGAGGGTGTGCCACCAAAACTGGAAAGATTCACTTCAAGTCTTATGATGTTTTAACTTTATAGAAAATAGTTTTGACTACTAAAAGGATCTCATTCTTTTATGATAAAGAAAAGGATGTCTTTTAGGAATACTTAGACACAATTTTTCCCTATGATTGCCTGTAAGTCTGAATCAGAGTGAGGGAATAAAAACTTTTTAAAACAAAACACAAAATAACAGATTTTTAATGTATCAGTATATACCTAAAGCAACTTGTTTCGCTCTAATTCTTTATAAGTCACAAGCATTTTGAAAACAAGTTTATTGCAATTTTTGCATATGTTTGTGCATGAGAAAGATGTTTTCCAGGATCTGGAATAGTAGAAAATTATGAGCCTCTCAACTTGAGTGTTGGTATCAGAACTCAGGTCATTCTCAACAAGAATATGTATTGAGCCACCTGCAAAAACCAATAATATGTTTTATCCAATAAATCAAAAGTCTTTCACATATTCACAACAATAAGAAAAACAAAACCTAAATAAATGCAGAAGCAAATAAATGATCCTTGGAAACATGATGCATCAAAATGAACATATTGCTTATGGTAAATTTGCAGCATAAAATGAACACAACCCAACAACAATGCCTAACGATTTACAAGAGGATAGCTGATTACAAAGCTACTTTTGCAATGAAAATATTCAGAATAATCACTGGGATTATGAAAGAATTGTACACAGGTTGACATAATATGACTTCTATACTTACCACTAAGCTACAACAAACAAAAATGAGTGTAGTATTTGAGAAAGAATAAA
>CABHPH010159384.1:9544-20621 GCA_902168325.1 Peromyscus nudipes | reverse complement strand
TTTGATTTGCATTTCTCTGATGATTAAGGATGTTGAGCATTTCTTTAAATGTCTTTCAGCCATTTGTGATTCTTGTTTTGTGAATTCTTTGTTTAGCTCTTTAGCCCATTTTTTAATTGGATTGTTCAGTATTTTGATGTCTAGTTTCTTGAGTTCTTTATATACTGTGGAGATCAATCCTCTGTCTGATGTGGGGTTGGTGAAGATCTTTTCCCATTCTGTAGGCTGTCTTTTTGTCTTATTGACCTTGTCTTTTGCCCTGCAAAAGTTTCTCAGCTTCAAGAGGTCCCATTTATTAATTGTTGTGCTCAGTGTCTGTGCTGTTGGTGTTTTATTTAGGAAGTGGTCTCCTGTGCCAATGTGTTCAAGAGTACTTCCTACTTTCTCTTCTTTTTTTTTTTTTTTTTTTTGGTTTTTCGAGACAGGGTTTCTCTGTGTAGCTTTGCGCCTTTCCTGGAGCTCACTTGGTAGCCCAGGCTGGCCTCGAACTCACAGAGATCTGCCTGCCTCTGCCTCCCGAGTGCTGGGATTAAAGGCGTGCGCCACCAACGCCCGGCCCTACTTTCTCTTCTATTAAGTTTAGTGTAACTGGATTTATGTTGAGGTCTTTGATCCACTTGGATTTGAGTTTTGTGTGTGGTGACAGATATGGATCTATTTGTAATCTTTTACATATTGACATCCAGTTATGCCAACACCATTTGTTGAAGATACTTTCTTTTTTCCATTGTATAGTTTTGGCTTCTTTGTCAAAAATCAGGTGTTCGTATGTGTATGGATTAATGTCAGGGTCTTCAATTTGATTCCATTGGTCCGTATGTCGGTTTTTATACCAGTACCAAGCTGTTTTTATTACTATAGCTCTATAGTAGAGTTTGAAGCCAGGGATAGTGATGCCTCCTAAGGTTGCTTTATCGTTTAGGATTCTTTTAGCTATCCTGGGTCCTTTGTTTTTCCATATGAAGTTGAGTATTTTTCTTTCCAAGTCTGTGAAGAATTGTGTTGGGATTTTTATGGGGATTGCATTGAATCTGTAGATTGCTTTTGGTAAGTTTGTGGAGGCATTTTCTTAACTGAGGTTCCCTCCTCTCAGATGACAACAGCTTATGTCAAGTTGATATAAAACTAGCCAGCATACCACATTATGACTATATAAGGCAAATGTCAACTGTAACCAATCAGGATGTTTCTGTATGTCACTTCCTTTCATTGTCTATACAGTCTGTACGTAGGGTAGGATGGGACATTATGAATCAACTTTCTTCAGGAATGCTGCTCAATGATTTTCTTCCTTAGTCATTCTTAAGTTTAACTCACCTCAGATTTATCTTTAATGGTTAGTGTGCAGTTTAGGACAAAAGCACTAAACAGGGTAAAGAAGAAACAATAAAAACTACAACGTGCAAATAAAGGAAATCATATCCATGAGGAAGGCTGAACTCATGAAACTGATCAAAAGTAACCAGTGGACATCTTAATCACCCTTCAGAATTGAGTGTGGTTGTGTATACACCTTTGATCCCAGCACCCTCAGCCCTCAGGAGGCTGAGGGCAGGAGGATTGTTAGTTTGAGGGCAGCCTGGGTTACATAGACCCTGTCTCAAACAACAACAATGAACAATCTGTCCTGGTTGGCTTCTGTTTTTTTTTTTTTTTTTTTTGTTTGTTTGTTTTGGCAACTTGGTACAAGCTAGAGTTATTGGGGAAGAGAAACCTCCATTGAAAAAAATGCCTCCATCAGATTGACTGTAGGCAAGTCTGTGGGCAGCATTTTCTTGATTAATGATTGATGTTGAAAGATCCAGATCATTGGGAATGGTTCCACCCCTGCAGGTCATCACGGTGGATGATATAAGAAAGCAAGCCATGGTCTTTCTGTAGCCCGTCTGTGTTGATGTCCAAGCCCGTGCCACCACTGAAGACCATTGGATGACCATGGTCTATTCTGTAGCCTGAAGCCATGTTGATGTTATGGGCTGTGCTGCCACTGGGGGCCATGGTGATGTCCAGGTCCATTCTGCTGAATAGGACCATGTTTGGGTCCATGGTCTTTCTGCATCCAGCTCTGTGTTGATGTCTGTGGCCCATGCTACCACTGAAAGTCATAGGATATCTGTGGTCTGTGTTGTAACTTGAAGCCATGTTGATGTTCATGGGCCATGCTGCCACTGGGGCCACGTTGATGTGGGTGGCCTGCAATGCCACTTGGGCCTGTGATGATGTCCAGACCCATGATACTGCCAAGGGCTGTAACGGCAAATGTCTGTGGTCTATGCTGTGGTCTGAATCCATGTTGATGTCGCTGATCCCAGATCCATTTTCTGGGTCCGTGGCCCTATAGCAACCAGGAGCCCCATTTGTAGTCTGTGTTGTCAACAGAAACCATGTGGAAGTCCATGACCCATGCTCCTATGGAATGTAAAGAGCAAGTACTTTGGCAGTGATATCAATGACTGCAGATGCACAGTTGAGAAAAAGGGACATGGAAGGCTTCTGTGACAAATCCTACCTTCACTACAATACTCCCCCCCCCCCCCACACACACAAAATAGTAGCAGCCTAAACAGGAAGCCATCAAAGAGAATCCTTAAAAACTGTGATAGGATGCTGAAGTGTCTCTCTCCAGAATAGATGGCTTTTAGTAGGGGTGCGAGGTGTGTGTGTGTGTGTGTGTGTGTAGGACTCAGTTCTACTTAAGGAGTAGGCTCCTGATATCATATAGATAACATAAATTGGACTTTTTATTTTTTTCCTGGGGTGGGTAGGTCACAAAGGTGGAGGGGTGGGGTGGACAGGGAAGGACTAGGAAGTGAATGTGATAGGAGTGTATGATGTCATCTTCCCAGAGAATCAATGAAAATAGTATGTTGAGAAAAAAAGAAAGAAAGAAGGAAGAAGAAAGAAAGAAAGAAAGAAAGAAAGAAAGAAAGAAAGAAAGAAAGAAAGAAAGCTGAGCAAGCCATGTGGAGCAAGCCAGTAAGCAGCACTCCTCCATGGCCTCTGCTTCAGTTCCTGCCTCCAGGTTCCTGCCTCGAGTTCTTATTCTAACTCCCCTTAATGATGGACTAAAACTGTAAGCTGAAATAAACCCTGTCCTCTCCAAAATGCTTTTGGGTACAGTGTTTTATCACAGCAACAGAAATCAAACTTAGAACATGACTCAATCCTATAATTTTATTTTATTTTTTTAATTTTTAAAAAGATGCATTAATTTATTCTTTTATGTATATGAGTGTTTTACCTGCATATATGTCTGTGTATCACATACATGCCTGGTATGTATGGAGATCAGAAGAGAGCATTGGATCCCTTGGACTGCAATTATAGATGGTTGTAAGCCAATCAAACCCAAGTCTTCTGTTAGAGTAACAAGTGCGTTTGGCTACTGAACCATCTCTCCAGTGCATATTCATATTTTCAGAATAGTAGAGATAAAAGAAAAATTGTAAAGATTGTATAGAATTCCTATGTACCTTACATCAATTTTTCCTATTAACATCTTACAACAGTGTGATGTTTTTGTTATAATTAATGGACTGACACTGATAAATTTGATTAACTAAATACACATTTTATTCATCTTTCCTCAGCTTCTACCTAATGTTCTTTTTTATTCCAGTATCCCTTCCAAGACACAGCACTCCATTTAGTCACCCTGTCTCCTTAGGTTCCTCTTCTATGAAGTTGTTCCTCATATTCTCCTTGTTTTTGACGACCTTGAAAATCATCAGAAGGCTTGTTTAGACCACACTTCCAGAAGCTTCCATCCGTAGTTACTAAACTTCAGGGCTTCTGGGCCTATATGGAGGCAGAACATCACAGTGGACAACATGTACAGGAACAAGGTAGCTCACTTCAAAGTGAACAGTGGATAGGGGGAGGGATTAGGAGAGAGGGAGGGGGAGAGGGAAGAGGAGAGTGAGAGGAAGGTGTAGTCTAGGGGTAAGGTGTATTCTTCAAAGCCATTCCCCCGGTGACCTTCTTCCTCCAACTGGGCCCTTCTTCCAAATAATCCATTCATAGATAAGCTCACCAATGGGTTAATTCTAATTCATCACAATAGCACCACTAACTGGGGTCAGGCCTTTAGCACACAAGCCTTGAGTGGGATACTCCATATTCAAATCATAGCATGACTTTATATCTTGCAACTCTGTTGAACTCACTAATAGTTTTGATTGTATGTTGCTTATTTATAGTTTGACTTCTTTTGCAATCTGGATGTATTTCTTTTTCTAGACTAGTTACTCAACTAGAACTTCTGGAACAATATTGTGTGGCAAAGGTGAAAACAGGCATCGATGTCTTGCTCCTGATCTTTGGGGAAATCTTTCAGTCTTGTATTGCTTGTGGTTTTTCAAAATGCCTTTTATTAGATCGAAGGAAAGTCCTTCTATTCCTAGTTTGCTATGAAAGAGTATTGGATTTTTGTAAAATGTTTTTCTGCATCTATTGGCGTAATCATGTGGTCTACATTTATTATTATATGACATATTAAACATAGTATATTACATCGATTAATTTTCCAATGCTAAGCCAATCTTGGATATCTGAGATAAATCTGACCTGGCCATGAAGTCCTGTTTGGCTTTTTTATATGCCATAGGATTTCAGCATTTTGTTAAGGATTTTTGTTACATTTTCATGTGATTTTCTTAAGCCTTTGCTTGGCTTTTGAATTAGGGTAATGAATCTTCCCTGTTATTTTGGGGAAGAGAATTTATAATATATTGTTGTAAATTTGATTCTTTTCGATATGCTTTTTATTAATTACATAGACTTGTTTCATTATGACATTCTTGCACATGTACATAATGTATCTCCATCACATTTGCCATCACTACTCTTTCCTGCCCCTTTCCCACTTCTGTTGTTCCTCTCCCTCTAGCTCTCCCCTACGCCCTCTGGTGGCCTAATGAGCTTCATTACAGTTGTTTACCAGGAGCATCCATGAAGACTTGCTTACAGGAGTGTGAGCGCCTTATCAGTGCCTACAGCACTGAAAAATAATGGATGCTCTCTCCTCCATCATTCAGAATTGATGGTCTCAGTCTTGTCAGGTAAAAACAGCTACTGTGAGTTCAAGAACACAACAGATGTTTCATGCCCAGGATTCAGCATTCTATACCACTTTTCTTATTTTGTATCTAAAATTCTCTCTTTTGTGAAATTTCCTGGTGCTTGGAGGGATGGTATAGAGGTTTAATTTATGACTGAGAATGTTGTGAGTTCAATTATGCATTTAGTAGATAGTAGAATTACCATCAGTGACAGTACTTGGTTCTCTCTCTCTCTCTCTCTCTCTCTCTCTCTCTCTCTCTCTGTTTGTGTGTGTGTGCAGTTTTGATTTATAACTCAAACACTTTCTTATATGCCTATTCAAGTTTTCCCTCTTCTTTGGTACTTTGCCTCTCTCTAGAAACGTGTTCACTTCACCCACATTATATAATTCGTTGCGTGTGGTTGTTTATAACCTCTTTTACAAATCTTTTTTTTAAAAAATAGGGTTATCATTTTAATTTCTTTTTAAAAACAATTTATTTATTTTTATTTTGTGTGCATTGGTATTTTGCCTGCATGTATGTCTGTGTGAGGGTGTCAAAATCATGCCTTAAACTCTGTCATCACTTAGCTTAAGAACTAACAGGGAGGAACAGGAGCCAGTCTTGTTTTTATTTTGTTCTTTTGAGACAGGGTCTCTCTGTGTGGCCCTGGATAGTCTAGAACTTGCTGTATAGACCAGGCTGGCCTCAAATGTATAGATCCTCCTGTCTCTGACTTCTGAAAAGTTTTTTTTTTAATTTTTTATGAGCATTTAGTGTTTTGCCTGCATATATGTCTGTGTGAGGGTGTCAGATCCCCTGGAATTGGAGATACAGACAGTTGTGAGCTGCCACATGGGTGCTGGGAATTGAACCTGGGTCCTCTGGAAGAGCAGTCAGTGCTCTTAACCACTGAACCATCTCTCCAACCCCCTTAATGTTTAGCAGTTTGAATTCTCTTTTTCTTGGTCAATCTAACTAGAAGTTTTCAATTTTGTTGATCTTTTTGAAGAACTAACTTTTACTCTAATTGATTTTCTCTATTGTTTTTCTATTCTTAATTATCTTAACTTACTATTTATTATTATTTCCTTCTTCCTAGCTGTTTTGGTTCTAATCTTCTCTCTTCATTCTAATTTTGAGGGGGAAGGTTAGATTATAGATTTAATTTTTTCTATATGTGTAGGTACATAGTATGTTGCTTGTGCATGGTGTATGTACTTATTAGTGTTGGTGTATGCAGATGTGTGTGCAGATGTGTGTGCACAAGCACACGGAGGCCAGGGGTTGGTGTCAAGTGTCTTCCTTGATCTCTTTACATCTTTGTTTTTTGAGACAGAATCTCTCCCTGAACCTGAAGATCATTCAGTCAGCTAGACTGGTTGGCCAATGTGCATCACGGATCCTCCTCCCTCCACTTCCCCTCTCTCCATCTCAGGGTAACAAGTGCACAGACTGTACCCAGGTCTGCCTTCTTGTGGGGCAGGCACTTTACTGAGTGAGCCTTCTCTCTAGCCCCAATTTTTTTTTTCAGAATTGTAGATGTTAACTTTCATTGTGATTTGTACATTGTGATTTCATTCAATTCCAAGTATTTTCTGTTTTGTTTTCTTTATTCTGTAGTGTGCTGGTCATTTCACACAAGTTTGAATCTATCAAATTTCTTTCAACTATTTATTTCTAATTTGATTATGCAATATAAGAAAAATACTTGGTATGCATTCAGTCTTTTCAGGTTTACCAAGACTCTATCCTGAAGAATGTTCCATGTCCACTACAGAGGTCTGAGTGTCCTACTTTCACTGGGTGATGTTCTATAGATCCTTGTTGAGTCTAATTGGCTTATGATATCTTCTATTGCTTGTGTGTCTTTTGTTTAGTTGTTCTGTATGTTATTGAAGATGGGATACTGATACTTCTAACAAAGATTGTAGAGCTACCTATTTGTTCCATCAATCATCTTTTTTGGATTCTTGTATTTTGTAGTTCTGTTGTTGGTTATGTGGAGGTCATGATAGTTTTATCTTGTTGGTAAATTTACTCTTAATATTACAAAATATTTCCCTGCATTTTTCTGAAGTTCTAGCTTGCTAGAACTAATAAATTATAGTTATAAACATTCTGGCTCTTTCTGGTTATTGTTTTCAGGAGACTGGCTGAGTAGACTTAGGAGCAGAGTATTTTAGAGTTAGTCGTATTTGTATCTATAGAATAAAGTATCTTTGAGGTGATACTCAAATCTAGACATGGCAAATTAATACCTGCCCCTTCACTGTTGCATATATGATTCACACACATCCATGAAGTTCATTTTTAGTATGCTTTGAGGTCAAGTAGAGGATTTTGTACTTGTGGTATCATTTTGGTTTTTGGATTTTGTAACATTTTGGTTTCAGATTTTAGATTAGAGATCCTAACTGTTCATATCTCTCTGTCTCTCAGTGCATTTATATCTTTTAATGGAAAGTGAATTTTGTGTAGCATATGGTTGAATCATATTTTTAACCCCTTCTGTTGGTCTCTACCTTTATTACAACTATTTTTACTGTAATTACTGGTAAAGGAGAATTTATGTCTGATGGTCTCTTATTTCTACTGTATATACCATGTTTTTAAAAAAGAAATATTTATGTGTACGAGTATGTATGTGCATCATGTGCATGTCTGCTATCCACAGAGGCTAAAAGAGGGCATTGGATCCCTTGGGACTGGAGTTATTGCTGGTTGTGAGTCACCACCTGGGTGCTAGGAACTGGAGCTGGTCCTCTGCAAGAGCAGCTACTGCTCTTACCAATGAGACAGTTCCCTAGCCCCTCTTAGCTTTCTTCAGCTCATGTGGAAGCCTATTCCTGCCTGAACTGTAGCTTCTCTGGCTTTATGGAGATGTCTCTTCAACTTTTTGTTTCAAGTTTTTGGTTAGTCTATTGTTCATTCCACATGTTATTCATAGCCCAAAGCATCCAGGATTTTAAATTATTTGACAAATTCATTCCAGAGAAAAGGTTTTGCATGGACATGATTCTAATGAAGTTACATAAATGCAAGCCAAAGAGCCACCAAAATGGTCAAATGACTTCTGTTTGATAATGAATCTTTGAGACAGTGTTTCAGCTCCATTCTGTCCCTTCTCACATCTGGAATGCTACTATTATTTCTTGGGACTTCCAGAGTGGGATGGGGGAATGGGAAAAAGTAGCTGAAATGCACAAGGTGGCTTGATCACTAAACTCAGACTTACCCCTTGTTTTTGCTAAATTCTCCCAAATTTTCTATGAGCCCTAAGTTAACTTCCAGAGTTCTGGAAGAGCTGACTTTAAACATTTCTTTCCCATTACATGTTTGGAGAGACAGTTTTATGGGATCCTCTATCTGATGTTTCTGCTGATGTGTCAACCTTGACACTTTGTATTGTTAAATATTCTGAAGAGGCCCTTCACCAAGCTGTGTCACCAGTGATTTGACTGAAGCATGTTCTGGGGAAGGACACCACGGAGATGGAGTGCCTTTCCCCTTACAAAACATCACCTGCACTTCCCACACGCAGTCATCTCAATCAGTGGGTGACGTAGCACTGGTACCACCTACTGAAAGTTACCCTCTGCCCCCTCCTTTCTGTGCTCTACTCTGGGGAAAGAAGTCACAAGACATGGCTACTCTTGAGAAGTGTGAAGTTAGGGTGACATCATTGTGGGTGGAGTTGCTGTGTAAATGATTTGGAATTTTGTGTGTAAATAGATTTATCTATTTCACCCCATGTTTAATTCAAGGGTTTCTGTACAAACATGAGTTTGTGGCTCGATTCTATATTTTGGGATATAGCTTTGTTTCAGGCAGCTTTACATCACTGTCGCAAATAAACAACCTAAAAAGGAAGATGTGTTCTACTCCTGGTTTCAAGGTTTCAGGCCACTGTAGACAGATTTTTCTTTGGGATGCCGGCTCATAATAACATGACACTGAGACTTATTATTAATTATGAAAGCTTGGCCTATAGCTTAGGCTTGTCCCACTAAATCTCATAACTTAAATTAACCCATTTCTATCCATCTACGTGTTGCCACATGGCTCCTGGCTTTTACCTCTCCTCCTGCATGTCTTGCTCCCTCTTGTGTCCAGATGGCAACTCTACCTTTCTTTTTTCCCAGACCTCTTTCTGTCCAGAAAGTCCTGCCTATATTTCATGCCTAGCTATTGGCCATTTAGCTTTTTATTAAACCAATCCCAGTGACACATCTTCACATAGTGTAAAGGAATATTCACAACAGTCCATGGTCACTTGGCTCCATCAGTTTGGACCTCTGACAGCACAAAACATCATAGTCCTTGAAAGTGGCAGAGGTTTCCCAGCTCAGGGCATTCAGAAAGAGAAAGAGAGAGAAGGGGCCTGGCATCCCAACATCCCCTACAAGGACAGACTCCAGTGACCTCACTTCCTCCCTAGGTCTAGTGGTCCTGTTATCTTCCAGGAGCCGTCCCAGATCCAGATTAGAATAACCCTACACTGCTGTATCTACTCTGCTCCTCAAATCATTCATGGTTGATCAGCAGGTGTTCTCCAAGTTGGCTCCAGTGCACCTTTGAGAAAGATTTAAGAAAGAAAGAAAAAAAGAAAGAGAGAGAGAAAGAAACAAACAGAGAGAGAGAGAAAGGAAGAAGGAAAGAGAGAGAGAGATGAAGAAGAATTTGATCATATGTGCTTGACCTGGTAACTGCAAACAAATGTTCAGGTCATTCAAGTATAAAAGACATTTTTTCCTATATTTTCATAAAAACTGAAGTTAGCCATGGAGAAAATTTTTAATTCTTAAAGAAAAAAGACAAAAAACTTCAAAAGCAAAGCACTCAGCATTTAAAATTAAGAAAAGTGAGCAGATAAACTAAGTAACTAAGAAGAGGGAAATAATAAGATGAAAGTTGAAAGAGTGAAATAAAAAATGAAAAAAGATAATAGCAGAAATTGGTTCCTTTGAAAAATGCTGCAGCTTTCAAGCCTAATTAAGGCAATAAAGAACAAAATAGGCAACATTTGGCATGAGCAAGGGGCTATATACATTTGAAAAATTACAAATAAGAATTGTGTGTAACTCTGTGACATTCAGATTTAGAGCCTTAAGGAAATAGGGAATTTTTAGAAAAACAAAATTACTAAATATAACTCAGGAGTTGGAATAGTTGGCTGAACAAAGACTGTAGGAGAATCTAAAATTTTATTTAAATTCTATCCTGGTGAGCTCCGTATGGTTGAGATGAGTTTATATTCCATAGAGAATAAATTAATCTCTTAAAAATTATTTATTCATGTTGTGTGTATGTATCCATGTGTGAGCGTGTACTTGCATGTGTGTGGGGGTGTACATAACTGTATGTGCAGTGGCCAGAGGAGGTCTTCTATCACTATTCCTTGGAGTCAGAGTCTCTTCCTGAGCTTGGAGCTCACATTTTTCTCAGCTAATCTTGAAGATAGCACACCTCAGTGACCCTCTGTGTCTGTTCCTCTTGAATCAGGAGCTACAGCATGTGTAAGATGCCTACCAAATTTTAACTGCTAGAGCCATCTCTCTATCACCAAGAATAAATTAGGATGGTGCTTGGTAGACATTTCAGGCCATGAAAAATACAAACCTTCACATTCACTTTATAAAGTGAAAATTTTGCATAAAATTTGCTTTAAACAAATGTTACTTATGAATAAAGAAGCATTTTTAGACTTTTCCCACTATGTTTAAATTTTATATCAAAGCAATAACTATGATTTATTCAAGGAATGAAAGATCAACATTGTTATATATCAGTATAATTTATAACAATAATGAAATAAAAGAGAGAGTCATATCATTAGGTAGAAAAAATATTTAATATAATTTAGTAGCTGTTAAAATTGTGAATAAAATGGCAGTAAGAGAAAATAGAATTATGATGACAAATAATAGTTCAAAGGTGCAAACAGCAAAAGTAAATTTAAATAGCAAATAAACAAATTTCAGTCAATCTAATGATAGCTAGAGAACAACCGTACAGCCAGTGTTTAATATTGA
>CABHPH010159383.1:0-49908 GCA_902168325.1 Peromyscus nudipes | reverse complement strand
TATGGGGGTCTGTATTTTTCCACTAACTAGAGGTTCTGTCCTTGTCCCTGACAATTTTGGAGTCATGGTTCTGCCGTGAGGAAATTCCTGGAGACTAGGAGATCAGGCAATGACAGGAGTTGACAGAGGGAAGAGCCAAGAGGGTCAAGGTGGCTCTGAGTGTTCAGCTAAGCTCATGAGAAAAGCTTGATGAACAGGAAAGTTTCAGGTAGAACAGTCTCCCGAGAGTCTGCCATTCCCAGAATGCCATGGGTTTGGAGGACGTTTTGATTACATAAAACCAAAGTCTTTTCCCTCTAGTTGATATAAGTATATTTTTCAGCAAATGTTAGGAGCAAAGAGGAATTGCTTTATAACAATTCTTGTGCACATGTATTCTGTGACATAAGAGAAAGTCTATTTTGGGTCTGTAGTGAAGTATTGGTTTTGATTGTAAGATTCTTTTTTTTAAAAGCTTTATTTATTTATTATGTATACAGTGTTCTGCCTGGAGGCCAGAAGAGGGCACCAGATCTCAGTATAGATGATTGTGAGCCACCTTGCAGTTGCTGGGAATTGAACTCAAGACCTCTGGAACAGCAGCCAGTGCTCTTAACCTCTGAGCCATCTCTCCAGCCCTATGATTATAAGATTCCTGTACAGTAAATAAAAGCCACTAGTGTATAAAATTCTTTTTAAACAAAACTTTAAGAATTTGGCATTTAAAGAACAGTCCAATTATTTAAAAATATTAAGTTAACTTCTCTTCCCAAGGTTTTATCCTTTGAATGATAACTTTTAAATTTATTTAACTTATTATGTTTTTCAGTTTTGGGTATATCTTTTAATATGAAAACATGTCTGTGCTGCATATCGTTTGTTTTACTTATACAGGAGGGTTTTGCATATCCATTTCTCTGCATCTTGCTGTTTTATTTATTTATTTATTTATTTATTTATTTATTTATTTATTTATTTATTTATTTTTTGGTTTTTCAAGACAGGGTTTCTCTGTGTAGCTTTGCACCTTTCCTGGAACTCACTTAGTAGCCCAGGCTGGTCTTGAACTCACAAAGATCCACCTGCCTCTGCCTCCTGAGTTCTGGGATTAAAGGTGTGCGCCACCACCGCCCGGCTGCTGTTTTATTTCTTACTGTTTTAGCACAGTGAGAAGTTTCCTTGTTTTACACTTCGTATGTCTGGCTGAACCTTCCCCGACTTGCTCTCTAACACCCTCAATGTTTCTACCCCAATCATCCCCCTTCACTCTCATGTCACAGGTGCTGCAGAACACCCCCACCTCCCCCTTACAGCCTCCAGTTCTCCTTTCATGGGCCCCTTCTAGTTTCCTGACATCTATTCCTCACTCCCACATAGACATGCACATATAAAAATTAGAGGTGGAGATCCGTATTTGATAGAACATGGTGTTTGTTTGCCTTTCCGAATCTGGGTTACTCTTCTTAATATTTTCTAGTTCTATCCATTTCCCTGCAAATTTTATTTTTTCTTTATGGTTGAATAAAATTCTATTGCATATATGAATCACGTTTTTATTATCAGTTCATCTGTTTTTGAACGTCCTGGCTGACTTACTGCCCTTGCTGGGTGAATGGAGCATCAACTAAGATGGATGAGCAAGTATATCTGAAGTGGGATGTAGAGTCATTTGGGTATATGTGCAGGATTGTTATAGATCATATGGTAGTTCTATTTTTAGTTTTTGGAGAAACCACTACACGGACTTCCATAGTGACTGAACTTGTTTACAGTCTAACCAACAGCTGATAACCTTCTTCTTTCCCCACACCCTCACCAGCATTTGATGTCATTTGTTTTCTTGATTATAGCCATTCTGAGCAAAGTGACATGAAGCCTCAAAGTACTTTTAGTTTGCATTTCCCTGGTTGCTAAGGATGTTTAACATTGAAAAATGTATTTGTTGGCCATTTGTATCTCTTCTTTTGAACTCTCTATTCAGCTCCTTAGCTGCTAACCCACTGTTGTGCGTACCTGGCAAAGGTGTTCTCCCATTCTTTAGGCTGCCTCTTCACTTTCCTTTACTGCACACATTCTTTTTAACTTCATGAGGCCCCATTTGTCCAAACTGGCCTTATTTCCTAAGTAAAGGAAGTCCTAATCAGAAAGTTCTTACTTATACCTGTATATTGAAGTCTTTCCCCATTTCCCCCCTGCAGCTTCAGAGTATCAGGCTTTATATTAAGGTATTTGATCTATTTGGAGTTGTTAGGCAAATAAATAATTTTTGACCCATGGCCAAACTTTAAATCCCCAATTAATTAAAACTGGAAGTCTTGGCGTTATTGTTGAAAGATACATTAATGCCAAAGTGAGACTTCACAATTTGATTTCTATATAAGTGACTGACTATATAGAGTATCAAATATGAGCCATATTGTAGCAAGAAAATAACTGGCAGAAGGCGTTATTTAGCCAGTACTGAGAGTTAAAACCACCCAAGATTTTCCTGTACACAACAACCGAGAAAAATATAATTGTAAGAGTTTCAGTCTTACATAGCTACTCTTGTACTTCTCTGTTCTTCAGTGTGAGTGGCCCATGTTGTCTCCTATCAATTCATTGTGTTCATTATGGGCTATCTCAGGCAGGAAACATCTCAGAACTTTAGCAGCTACTACAAGCTCCTCTAGTAAGACACAGATCTTCAATGTTTATTTCTTTCACCACTTTGGGGTTTTCTTTTTGTATTTCAATTTTAATCAAGCTATCCTTCTGCTGTTTTATTGTTGGGGACAACGGACAAGCTGCAAGGTGGGAGCCAAGATGTGCAAGTACAGCAAGGAAAAGTAATATGCGGAGCCGTTCTGAAACTGTGAGGTGGACGAACCCAGTGTGGTAGTTTGAATTTAATTGGCCCCCATAAGCTCATAGGGAGTGGCACTGTTAGGAGGTGTGGTCTTGTTGAAGGAAGTGTGTCACCGTGGAGGTGGGCTTTGAGGTCTCTTATGTTCAAGCTCCACCCAATGTGGCAGACAATTCACTTCCTGCTGCCTGTGGGTCAAGATGTAGGACTCTTAGCTCCTTCTCCAGCACCATGTCTGCCTGCATGCCGCCATGTTCCACCATGGTGATAATGGACTGAACCTCTGAAAATGAAAGCCACCCCAATTAAATGTTTTTCTTTTATAAGAATTGCTGTTGTCATGGTGTCTCTTCACAGCAATAGGAACCCTAAGACCCCTTTTATCCATAAAAGTCACCTTTTGAGTAGTGGAAATGCTTCAGGTGTACTTTGAGCCTCGTATCCCCAGCCTGTTTTTTCTTACACAAATGTTGCTGAAACAGCTTCCTGGGAATCTTCCTAGATTTAGCCTATGTGGTGGTATTTTCATTTGTTCCTTTCCTGATGTGTTAATGAGCATCGATTCAAACTTGTTTCTCGTGCCTTAAATGTTTTATGAGTGCTTTTCCATTGCCACAGCTGGAGAGTACTGAATTTCCTTAGGCCAAGAACTGCAGCTTTTCTTTCTTTTCTCTGACTCTTCTCTTTCGAACATGATAATGTCCAACATTCAGGCCAGGGGAAAATGTGACAGGCTGGAAAAGAGCAGATCTGGGCCACATGAGTAGTGTCGCTTTACATATCTGTGGAAGGTTAGGTTTCCTTTGAGGGCACAACACTAGTGCTTTAGGCAGAATTTTAAAATGAATCCAATCATTAAGATCAGAGTCTTGACATGTACATTTTGGCAGACTCATCCTTGAATCCTCTTGATGTGGAAGATATTTTAATATACACATCACTATTACTTGTCTAAATGATGCTAACTTGCTATTCTCATGTGAAAATGGTTATTCTTCTACTAATTCCAAATTTCTTGTTTTTATACCTTACTTCATAAATTATTGTGATATTGACAAGATGATGAAAGCATTCACCCATTAGACCAGAGTACAACAGGGCAAGTTTATTTAATATGGGCCATACACAAAGTACATAAGAAGCTTACTGTCTTAGTTAGGGTTTTACTGCTGTGATGAGACACCACGACCATGGAAATTTATAAAGGGAAACAATTAAATGGGGCTTGCTTGCAGTCCAGAGGCTTAGTCCATTATGGTCATGGTGGGAAGCGTGGTAGCAGGAAGGAAGACATACTGCTGGAGAGTTAGCTGAGAGTTCTACATTTGGATCCACAGGCAGCAGGAAAAGACAGTGAACCACACTGTCCCTAGCTTGAGCATCCGAAACCTCAAAGCCTGCCTCCAGTAACATACTTCCTTCAATAACACCACACCTACTCCAGGAAGGCCACACCTCCTAATAGTGCCATTCTCTGTAAGCCTATGAGGGCCATTTTCTTTCAATCCCACTTCCAGGCCCCCATAGGCTTATAGCCATATCATAATGAAGAAATGCATTAAGTCCAACTTAAAAGTCCCCATAGTCTGTAAAAGTCCAAAATATGATGATATTTTATTTGTACTGAAATGTGATTTTATTTGTATGTTAATAAATAAAGTTGCCTGGGGGTCAGAGCTAATAGCAAGCCATAGCAGAAGTCTTGCAGTGGTAGCACACGCCTTTAATCCTGATCACATGACAGGCAGATCTCTGTGTGTTCAAGGATACAGCCAGCATGGAGACACACACCTTTAATCTCAATACCAACCATAGAAGACCTGGAGGTCTGTATAGATGGGCAGTGATGAGGAGGTAATGTGGTTGTGTTTACAACCAATGAGAAGGCAGAACAGAAAGTCAATAAAAAGGACAAACACACAGGAAGTAGGTCTCTTGCAGCAGTGAAGGGTAAGGTTTTTAATCTCAGCTCTTAGCTATTGCTCTGACCTCTTGGCTTTTAACTCTGTATTTGGCTCTGTGTTTCTTATTTAACAAGACGGTTACATCTACACCAAAATCCAAAGTCTCTTCTGAGACTCATGTCAATTTCTTAACTGTAATCCCCTATACAATCAAAATCAAAAAGCGTATCACATATTTCCAATACACAATGGCACAGGATATATATTGCCATTCCAAAAGTGAGGAAAGGGAAAAGAACGAGAAAATACTGGATCAAAGCACTAACCAGCTGTCAGGGAAGCAACAGAACTGCCTGTGTAAGACAGTGGGCTGTGATGGTCTCCATTTTGGAGCAATCCTCCTTCAGTGAAGGTGAGCTGTGGAATCTCATCTACCAGGAGCTCTGGGAATCAAGGTGTGCATCAGTCCTCTTTGGCTGTGCTCAGTCATATCACACTGCTGCTTACAGTTAGAATACAGCTGCAGTTTCTGCTTGGAGAGTCTTTTGGAACACAGATTTCACTGGGGACCTGTTTCCTTTCTGGTCTTTCCATCCTTGCCTTCCCTCCACATTTTTCTTGGACACAATGACAAACCTAACTTTGGGAAGTTGGCTGAATACCTCTTCTTCAGTGGCCTGTTGTCCTAGTTGACACTGGCTACTCTGGCAAGGCTTTGGAAGAGAGATGTGGTGGGAACCACCACCCCTGCATTTTTTCAAGTTCTTGATGTTGGCCCTAATTTCTACAATCCTTCCAGGGAAGCAATACTGTATTTGATTCACTATTTTCTTTGGCAGATACAACTCTAAAGGCTTCCATATTAAAGGTGGTCCATATTAAAGGTGCATCTTCTCACCTCAAAGACCTGGATTAGAAGTTGGTCTTCCCACTGCCGGGATACCCTTCCCCTCTTAGCTGTAACACTTACATTGGTTCCATTGCTCTGATAGGTTCTCCTGGTGCCTGCACTCCCTGTCAGGGTCTGAACTGCACTGGAACCCTATTCCTCATCTTTAGTCCACCTGCAATGGTCTCATCTTCTGGTTCACTGATTACTCAGCATCCCATCTGTGGGTGTTACAGCTGTGAGCAGAACTTCCAATGGAAGCGTTGCAGTTCTGAAGGGAAAGGTATCCTGGCAGTTGGGAGCCAAGGAATACCACAAAGTCACACTGCACAACAAACCTCACACGAGAGATTTATTGGGAAAGTCACAACAGGGTGGCTGCCTCTGCTGAAGAAGCAGCAGGGAACTGAGCAGGAGGCAGGCTTTATATAGGGTTTCTTGGGGGCGGGGGTAAGGGGGAAGAGCTTTCCATGGTGGCCTACGATTGGTGGGATTTTATGGACTGATCTTGGGGCAAGCTCAGGGCTTGGTGAGATTTTGTTTTCTTGTGGCAAGCTCAGGGATTGGTAGGATTCTGTGGCTTGATTTTGGGTTTTTTCCTTTGTAGGGTGGAGCTTGGCCACTTGCGTCTTGAGGGGCTAGAAATGACCCTTCTGGTCATTAGAGTAGTCTGGGGGCAGGGCCCAGCCACTGGTGCACCTTGAGGGACTTACATCATCAACCAGCAGCAATTAGCTAAGTTTCCCCTTCGGTCAGTGTAAATGCTTCCTTGAACCCCAGGAAGTGACCACTGAGCATCTGACACCCCTCTAGTACCCTTTGAGGTGGAGGTACACCCAGCCAACAGTCTTTAAGGGTATGGCTGGCCCTCTTCACCTGACCCCATCCCTTCACCCTTGAACTGCAATCCTGTAGTTTCCTTAGGCCCAACCCAGCTATTGCACCTCTTCCTGCCCTCTTTTCCTGCCTTCCTTTTGGAGCTACCCATAATCCCAGAGCCCCTCCAGGCCCTTGTAGGTTTTGTGACTTCATTCCTGAACCTTTCTAGTTGATGAGAACTCATTCCAGAGCTTGGCTTTTTTGTTGCCTCTAGGCAAGTCTTTGTGCCTCCTCAAAAGCGCTGATACCAGGCACCAAGTCTCCTTGTTGGGCTATTAGCCCTGACCCCTGTTGATTGTGGTAACCATCCACTAAATGGCTTAATCCTCATTCCATCCTCCCTGAGTCCTGGGAATGCCTGTGACTACAGACTGCAGTGACATTTTAATTCCCCCCACCTCCTCATTTTATTTAATTTTTCTTTTTGGTTTTTCGAGACAGGGTTTCTCTGTGTAGCTTTGCGCCTTTCCTGGAGCTCACTTGGTAGCCCAGGCTGGCCTCGAACTCACAGAGATCCGCCTGCCTCTGCCTCCCAAGTGCTGGGATTAAAGGCGTGTGCCACCAACGCCCGCCCCCCCCACTTCTCATCCATGGGAACGGTGTCTTCCATAGCATCTAATTTCCCCTTGGGATGCCTTTTAGAAAACCTCCAGCCTCTACACTTAGCACTCAACCTGAAGGTCTCTATACTTGTTCAAAATTGCAATCAGATTTGGCCTCAATACCCCATATACCCAATAATCAACTCAAATGGCCACCTAATGGCACTCTAGACCCCAATATTTTTCCAGACCTTTACAAATACTGTGAGTGATCAGGGAAATGGAAAGAGATTCCCCATTTTCTATGTCCAAGCTTTCTCTTTTCTCAAGCCCTGTTTGTTTTTGTCTGATCTCCCCCCCACCACGCAATATAAAGCCTACCTCCTGCTCAGTTCTTAGCTGCTCTTCTCCTGAGCAGAGACAACCACCCTCTTGTGTCTTTCCCAGTAAATCTCTTGTGTGAGCTTTCTGTGTTCTGTGTGAGGTTTGTTGTGTGGTATCACTTTGTGGTATTCCTCGGCTCCTGACTGCCAGGATACCTTTCCACTTCAGAGCTGTAACACACTTACAGGTGCAACCTTCAAAGAGGGGCAGGCGTTTTACCTTTTTGGAAGAACTTCCTGATAAAGCATTCTCCAGAATCTTGATGTGAAAATTTTAGGAGGGGTGCCCTTCCCTTACCAACAAGACATCCTGGTGCCGAGCCAATAGTTACAGGACAAGAACACGAAGTATGAAGCCTGAGTTTGAAAAGGGGAAAACTCACTCATCTGGTTTACAGAGCACTGAGATGAATCAAGTCAGTCTTAGGAGGGCAGACTAGAAGGGACAGACTTTCCCCATCTCCATGTAGGGTGGGTATTCCCATCTCAATTCGGAAGTGTGTCTCCTAGGTGATTTTTAGTACTATCGACGATATCAACCATCACTATGGCAAATATCTCAGACAACATAGTGAACAAAAGAATCACTAGTACAAGATGATGGGATGAGGCAGCCTTCACTTAAGGGCGGTCTTCATTCACACAGTAAGCCTAACGATTTCCCATGATGAAATTCTGACATGAAAGTGAGGGAGGGGATGATTGACTGATGTCTGGTTCTGACAGAAGCTAGGTTTACAGTGCGGGCAAGTGGGGGTCCACTCACCATCATTGCTATTATGCTTACACTTTGACTGGAATCAGCTGCAGTTTTGTGTTTAGGGATAGTTTCTAATCAAGCTTGCCTTGGGGATGTGTTCTCTTTATGGTGTCTTAATCCCGATCTGCCTTTAACATCTCCCTCTAGAGGATACCTGTGTGCACTGCTTCAGTTTCTAACTTCAGTTCTAGCCCTGTGGTGTGAACAGCTGTGGAGGTCCCAGCCACTTTCAAGGAGGGACAATCTGTCAGTGTCCGGTTTCATGCTTACCATTTGTTCTTCTTGGCTTCCACCCTGAGGCTTCCTTGTTAATGGGAAGGCACAGGAAACCACGGAGCCTTGCTTGGCACCAGCCTATACACAACCAGGAGTATAATGCAGACATGCCATGGACAGGCTCTCCATCCTGAGCTGATGAATATTCTTCTCCATTTCCCCACGGATAAATCTGCCCCAGATTTTTAAGGAACTTGGCATGGGAGTACAGTGACATCAACTGGCAGGTGTACTCCACAATTGCACCCTATCCTTGGCTCTCCTTCCTTCCTCATGGGCTCCCCTTGTCCCTTATTCCTGATTTGTGGAGTTATACTCCCTAATAAAAGAAAAGTGTGTAGTGTTCTATCTGTGATCATTTGCTATGAGTTTTTGACTTAATGATTTAATGACTTATAGCAATGCTCATTCAGTAGAAGCCATATTTTGCAAATTCCAATATTTTCCTGTCCTAGCATTTTATGGCACGCTGAGCTCTTCTGATGCTGAGTGACGTCAGTATTTGGCAGCTCCCAGGAGACCGCAGTCATCAGTGTCCTGTGACTCCACAGTATACCATGTCATGATGTTTATTCAGTGCATTTGTGACTTACAATGCCTTCAGCTTGCCAGGGGTTATTAGGATGAATGTAGAGGTACATCTGCTGGGCCTTTGCCTTGTAGACTCTCCTTTGGAGAACACTGCTTCCTCAAATCTCATGACCATCCTGTCAGCAACAGGACTCCATTCTCTTCCGTGTTCTCTCCATGAAAAAGGCACAGTGGCAAATAAGGAGCCACATGAGTACTTTCTCTTTCTCCAGAGGAAGCCTTAAGTTCTGTAAAGACAGAGGAGCAGAGCTTTTCAGGAAGCCATTCAAGCACACATTTCAATTTAGATCTCATTGATCCCTTGTTAGCAAGCAGGGAGAGTTATTAGAGTCTATGGCTCAGTGCTTCCCGCCCTTGCCTCTGTCACAGAAGACCTTTTGTGTGAGGAGTGGACAGCCAGGTAGACACAGATTATCAAGCTCCTGGTGACTTTCAGGAGTTGGAGACAAATCTCTTGGCATCAGGTTAATGTCAGGAGAGAAATTCCCTCTCCTGCCTCATTCCACAGACATTCCCCTTCGGTCAACAAAGAAAACAGGCTCAAGCATCATGGGGACTGTAGAGCTCCCACTTTAAATAATACTCAGCTGAAATGCCATTTATTACCTGCTGACTAGTCTTCTTTTAATTCAAAAACACACGTGACCAGATTTTAAGAAAAAGATAGGGACTGGAGAGATGGCTCAGTGGTTAAGAGCACTGGCTGCTCTTCCAGAGGTCCTGAGTTCAATTCCCAGCAACCACATGGTGACTCACAACCACTTGTAATGAGATCTGGTGCCCTCTTCTGGCCTACAAGGATATATGCAGGCAGAACACTGTATGTATAATAAATAAATAAATCTTTAAAAAAAAAGAAAAGAAAAAGAAAAAGATAAAAGATCAGCTGTAGTCACGTACACCTAATACTGCAGCAGGGACTTTGCGGGAGTAGCTAGGGAAGCAAGCATGGTAACTAGGGAAGCAAATATGGTAACTAGGGAAGCAAGCATGGTAACTAGGGAAGCAGGCATGGTGCTGCCTGCATCTAAACATTTGAGGTCCTGTTTGTGGCTGTGCTGTTCTTCTCTGCGCCAGTTCGATTGGTGGTTTTCACACTGTCCCCTTCCTAAGCCCCAGGTAGATGTGTGCACACTGAGCCTCTTCCTGCCTTTCTCTTTTGTGCCTGTTGGGAGTCACATTGCACAATGGGGAACAGTCTGAATTTCCTCATCCCTCATAGCCCACAGGTTGGAAGTGATTCTCTACAAATAAAAGGGTCTCTCTTAAGTGGGATGCCTTCATTTAATCCTCTGCTTCAGGGCTCAGGAAACTGTGAGGAAGAGGAGGCAGATTGTAAAAGACTGAGGGCATGAATGATACCAAAGAAATAGTGTCTGCCAGACACAACAGGACTCACACACATATGAATTCATAGAAACTGTGGCAGCCTGCACAGATCCAAACAGACCAGGTCCCAGTGCTGAAATGTGGAAGCAGACACAAGCTCCCATCCCAGCCAAGAAGCAGTCTCCAGTTGACAACTGCTCACCAAGGAAAACTTAGTTTCTCCACTGGAGTCTCACTGGGTATATAAACCACACTGAAGGACAGGCCCCAAGCGCAGCGGTAGACAGCCAATACAAGACAAACTCAAAGCTGCTTTTGGAGGGTTGTTTTTATTTTTTTTCCTGTCTCATATTGCTTGGTTTGAGCTCTTTATTTACTTTTTAAACTTATTGGTCTTCTGCTTGTATACTATGATTTCTGATTTCGAGTTTTTATGGGTTTTGTTTGGGTGTGTCTGCATTTTTCCTGCTCTTTCTAGCGTTAAACCTAAAAATTGTGAGGAAAAAGACCGGTTCCACAATTATCCAATTAAAGCAAGCTTCATTTAGTACTGGCCAGGAAGATGGACACTGGTAAGGTCCATACCCAGTATTTCCAGAGAATGACCCCGATTTAGGTCAGTCAGGTGATCATAAAGGAAAACCCCCACAAGGCTATGGTACTTCCTGCCTTTATCCAATCGGGGATAAGCATACATCCTGACATACTTCCTGCCTATATATCTTCCACCTATGTGTGATCAAGCACATCCTGTGCAGTTGGGGAAACCAACCTTGTTTAGTGAAGTGAATACATATGACATTTTATTTCACAAGAGCGGCAGCCCCTAGCATTCCAGGAAGTTATCTGTCCTTGGACAAGTGGGGCTTACAGGTCAATTTTTGTCCTTGCATCCCCCTCCTTGAGTTGTTACAGTAGGTACCTGTTTATATTTGGATCTAATAACCCTCAGTTTAGTGGCACCCAAATGGGAATTTGTGTAACTAGTTAAGGTTTTAATGATGTAAGGGCCAAGTAATGAGTAGAAACAGAAGGGCCAAAGGCCCTGTGATGGCTGACATCAGAGTTACTATGTGTCTTAGTTGGGTTTCTATTTCTGTGAAGAGATGCCATGACCATGCCAACTCTTAGAAAGGAAAACATTTAATTGAGGTATAAGCTTATAGTGTCAAAGGTTCAGTCCTTTATCATCATGGTGGGGGACATGGCAGCTGGGAGTATGGCAGCATGCAGGCAGACATGGTGCTGGAGAAGGTGTTGAGAATTCTTACATCTTGGCTCACAGGCAACAGGAAGTGGTCTGAGACACTGGGCAGTATCTTGAGCATATAATGAGACTCCAAAGCCTGCCTCCATAGTGACACACTTCCTCCAACAAGACCACACCTACTCCACAAGGACATACCTTCTAATAGTGCCACTCCCTTTGGGGGCCATTTTCTTTCAAACCATCATATTATGATGTTGGGGCCCAGTCCTGACCTATCAAAGGGTCTCTTGAATGGGGGAGTGAGGAGTTGAGAAATGCTAGGAAGAAATATAGACATAGATGAAGAGAAAGACAGAGACACAGGATAGCTTTGGGAGGGCCTGGGTCAATACCCAGCAACCTTGAGTTAATTTCTAGTGGGATTTTTATATACTAGCAAGTGGAGAGGCAAAAGACCTCCTCCTTTCAAGATCAAAGCACAGCGTACAACCAAGTGTAGACCTTTTAAAGCACCTGGTAATCACACCCCAAGGCAAAGCATCTTGTGATTAGGCCTTGAAGTATAAGACACCTGGTAACCATGCCGTTGCACCCTATTATGCAGCCTTGGAGAGCAACATAAACTCTGACTCTCTGACCTTGAGTCAAACCACAAGTTGGAATCTTTCTGGGTTCCCACACTATGAGAGTGGGAACTAGTCATTTTTCATCTTGGGTCCCTGTTTTTCTGCAATGTTGTTTTTGAAAACAGCCAAATTATCTTTGATGATTCTTAAGTGATTTGCATAGAAACAACAACTTTCTCATAGAGCCATATTATAATATCTCCTGTTTGACATAGGGCAGGTCAAATGCCCCATCGTATGATAGAACTATTTCAGCTAAGGAATCTACCTTTTGATAGATCTGGGCCGATTTGGTTTTTACAGGCACTTTTCCTGGCATGCCAATAGACACTATAGGTAGTCACTTCGTCCGCTGTGCCAGGAAGTTTCCTTTTGACTTAATATTACAGCCTGTTGAGAATATGAGGTGACATACTCTCCTTAACTAGTTCCTGCTGAAATTAGGGCTCTGTTGTCAGGCTCAGGAAGGCTGGAATGCTAGTCAAAGGCTGGGAGGGAATTCATTCAGGCATTGAGGCATTCGCCAGAAGCATCTGGTTCGCTGACTTAGCTGAAGAGACAGGGAGCAATCACATTGGCAAGATGGGTTCACATCCATTTGGAGTAGTTTGTAGTCTGCAGCTGATTCCTGGATGGTGTCTGTCAGTCAAGTGGAAATCTGCTGAAACAGTATTGACTAGGGACAGAAGTTAAAATTAGGAAGTTAAAGAAAAATCATACATTTGGAAGTTTTAGGTCCACAGTCCTGGTAGTTGGGGAAGGAGAGGAGTCTCAAGACCCGGGGAGTGAGATCACACCCTCAGGGATAGGCAGGTGGGGAAACTTAGGCTGTACTAATCTGGAGTCTATTTGACTTGTGAGAGGTAGATCCAAATCTTATGACTCCCTTGACATCCTCTTACATGAATTTTTCGTTTAAAGGAGAGATTTAGATATGTTAGCATTACCACTCTTTGTAGTCCATACTGAAATCCCAATTGTAGAAAAGCAGCTAACAGGTGTCATGCCTTTGAGTCATAGGAGAAGCTTTGGGTTAAAAAGCATGAACATTTTCCCCTGTTCAGAGAGCTGGACATGTAGATTTGATAGGGATGTTTTAAGCATGATGAGAAGCACCTTCAAGTCTATACTTAGAAAACAACCAAAGGAAATTAAAAATCTTAAGCTGTGACTGACAGTAGTAGTCAATGCTTTATCAGCTTATTATCAGAACTCCATTGATCAGCATTGAATCTCCAACCCTTCAAAATAGAGTGGGAAAGAAATCTGAAACATTTTTATTACCTCTGATTACTTTCTTATACCTATACAATTTGCATTTACATACCTTAAAACACTAGCTTTCACATCCTCAGACACTTTCTTAGACCCTCAGCTTACTTAAGCTTTTATATCCTCCATCTAACCATTTACCAGAGATAGGAGTAGTTATTACTAGGATCAGTCATTGCAAAACTTTAAATCCTTTTGTCTTGTTTTGCTCTCCTTTCTATGTCACAGGAAGGCGACCTGCCTGACATGGGACAGAGCTTCTGGAAGAAACCTTTACACAGACATGCTTGGGTCTAGAGGAGGGGGAGCCATAACCCAACTCTAGAACCAGCTTTCCAATAAGGTAGAACTTTAATATTATTCACACTCAAAAGACATTTGAATCCCTGCTAAACTGAACTCAGTGACCAGAAAGCCCAGAGATAAATTCTGAGCCCTGGCCCTCAAAGCAGCCATGGCAAGTGGTATTAGCAGTGGTGGCTGGCAGCTGGTAGCAGCAGAAAAAGCAAAAACACAATCAATAAACACAGAACACAGAAAGCTCACACACTCAAAGGAGACCAATCAGAAACAAACCATGAAGTGACCACCACCATTCATGCATTCACCTGAGCCTGACCCAGGCCTATCTTGTCTCCCATATTTGCCATAAAACTTACGGATGCACCAGAGAACGCAGAGCCATCTGCACACTCAAAACAGACAGACAAAACTTTCCAGATAACCAGAACCAGGCAGGTGAGCAACATCTCACTTTCTGCCCTGGATGGGAGGGAAAGGGTTTTGTAGTTGGATGATGAGAGGGGGGATATTGTTTGGCTACCGAGGACTTTCGGGTGTCCCATACTCGGCAGTGCATCTGGGAGGCCAGCAAGGAAAAAGGTATGTTGGATTATGTGATTTGAAGGAGAACAAGGAGGGTAACAGTTGGCGAGCCTGTGGTCAAGAGGATGGGGAGTGAAGGGAATAGAGGTTCCCACTTTGGCTAGGAGGTCCCTTTCCAGCAAGGGGCTGGGACTGGTTGGTGCCAGTTGGAGTGGGTTAGGGGAATACCCCTACAGATACAGTTAAGTCGTGGGCTTTGGAGGGGGTGGTGGGTGTCCCCTTTACCCCAACATTAGGGGAATGAGAAGGAGAGGTGGGCCCCCAAAACTCCATCAGGACTGAGAAAGTGACACCAGTGTCCAGAAAGAAGGGGATGGCTCACCCTGATACCACGATGACTACCTGTGGCTCTCTGTCAGAGATGGCAGTGGTCCGGCCAAGGGAGTCTGGGCCTCCTCAGTTGTCCATGGCCAGGCCTAAGAGGGTGATCTGGGCCTGATGTCCCTATGCCACGAGGGATATGGGGGTAGTCAATAGCCCAATGTCCCTTTTGATGGCACCATGGACATGGTCTAGATGGTTTCTGAGGGTTCGGGCAGGTCCAGGCGTAGTGACACTCCTGAGTACATTTGAAGCAGGGACCCAGAGGTTCTTGGGCTTTAGGAGGTAAGGGAGCCTGGGAAGTGGCTATGGCCAGCTGAATGGCCTTAGCCAACATCAGGTATTTTTGTTCTCAGGGTTTTTCCTCTCTCCCATGGTAAACTTTGAAGGCCACCACACCACTAAGACTTCTGTCTGTGGGTCCCTCTCTAGGCACCTAAGTTTGGCCCTAATGTTGGGGAAACTATGGGAGAAGAAGTAGGTCGTATGAAGTTGTTTCCTGTCCGGGGTTAGATTGGTATAGTGTAAGAGAGCCTTTGTAAGGTAGTCTAGGAATTGAGACCATTTCTGTGTTTTCCTGGATGACCTCTTGGATTTTTTTCATAATTTACAGCTTTAAGGGTAGCCTTACAGAGACCAGCCAGCTAAATATAGATCCCGTCTTACTGCCTCAGCCTGGACTAGGTGGGAAGTGTTAGTTTGGTGACTGTTCTCATGGAAGCATGAGTGACTTGCAGTTTCACATGGGCTGTCTTCCCTCTATCTACAGAGAGTTGTCTCCTGCACCATGGTAAGACCTTCATGCCATACGTTCATCCCATGCTCTGCTGCACAGAGAGGCCTTACTGGGCTTCTCATCCAATCTAGTATCAATCAAGCCTATGCAATTAAGTGCCCATAAAATCCAGAAGGAACAGTGTCTGGTGAATTTTCAGATAGCTAAACATGGATGTTCTATGCCTCTCCTCTCAAGCCTTACTCTGACAAAATTTCATTTGCAGTGTCCTTTATAATAAATTGGTAGATGGCAGTAATTATTCCCCTAGGTTCTATGAGCTGATTTTTTCAAAAATAATTGAGCCCATAGAGCAGATTGTAGGACTAATGATTTATAGCCAGTTGGTCATAAGCACATGTAAAAAAATCTGAGCATTACAACTGGCATTTTTGGTCTTGTATACTGAGCCCTCAACCTGTGGAATCTGATACCAGACCAGGAAGGTCCTGTTGGAAAAGACTATTGTTAGTGTATCACAAAGACAGACCTGAACAAAATGAAAGTAACTGGGCAAGGCATTTTTTAAAAAGAGTGTGGCATGACCCAAACCAGGCTAGCTTGCACCCTGAGCCAGTTCTGTTAGTTTTTGTTCTAATACAGGCAGCCACTATGTCTCCTTCCACTGATGGGAGCTTGACTTTACTGTCTGATGTGATTGGCTAATCAGTGTTGTGGAATATTCCTTTACACTGTGTGAAGATGTGTCACTGTGATTGATTTAATAAAAAGCTAAACAGCCAATAGCTAGGCAGGAGGTATAGGTGGGATTTCTGGACAGAGAACTCTGGGAAGAAGAAATGGAGAGTTGCTAGCCAGATGGAGAGGAAGCAGGATGGGGAGTACAGAGAAAAGATAACCAAGCCACATTAAAGAATGTAGATTAAAAAGTATGGGTTAGTTTAAGTTGTAAGAATTAGAAACAAGCCTATGCTAAGGACAACCTTCTGTAATTAATAATAAGTCTCTGTGTTGTTTTGATGAGCTGGTGGCCCAAAGAAAAATCAGACTACAATGGCACCCAACATCCAGCCATGTATACCCACATAAGGCCTGAGAAAGCTTTTAAAAAAGTACAGAAGGCAGAGTCAAATGCTTCCTGGTGACCACAGTCTCTCGGGTGGGCTCGGCCTACAGAGACTAGAGAACATCATGCCCATATTCCTGAGAGGTGGGGTGGATAGTGTTTGTCATTGTTTAGGGAGTTTGGTTTGGTTACAAGTTGTTACTGGTAATGGTTAGCAAAAAATAAACAAGCAAAAAACCAAAAAAAAAAAAAACCTCCAAAACAAAAACAAACAAACAAACAAAAACTAAACAAAGGAGAATAAATTCAGGGATCTCTTTCTGAAGCAAAAGATGGGGGATATAATATAGAAATGATGGGATAAAAGGGTGGATTGTTGAGTCTACTTTTGAATAACCACTAGTCTCAAGTATTTTACATTGGTATGGAATTTTGTAAATTGATACAAATTAAAGGTTATTTTTGTTAGAACACACTGTATACATATTTATACTCTTGTTTAAGGTATTGTACCTATGCAGCTCATTTAAAAATACAATGTAAAGTTTTAGTCCTTGAAAACTATTTAGGATAATAGAAAAATACAGATTAATAGTTGTCTATAATAATCAAACTATTAGTCATGTTAGGTATGTTTTCAAGGTCATATATAGATATATTTTTGATAGATAGGTGATCTTCAAACACTTCAGAGACCTACAGAATATGGCCTTTAAAATGTCTTAATAACATGAGGCTTTTCATGACAGTGAGACATGCCTGCTCCTGGCAGAACAAATTTACTGCATAAAAGGATAATGGGCATGGAAGAACCTCCATATGGAGTTTACTTTCTTTGTGGCAAAAGCTAGCTATTTGGGCAATAAACTACCCTTGCCTCTACTGCCAACAATATGCTATCCAAATTGGACAAGCAAGATACAAAAGAAAGCAACTGCCAAACTTTGCCAAGACAGGGTAGGACAGTTCTTCAAAAAATTCCTGCTTCACAGAAAAGTCTGTCAGATATTCTAGACCTGTAGGTGGAAGATGGATGCCCCAACATTACAGAGGGACCTTGGGATAACTGTCCAGGTAGCCAGCTGTTTCTGTTGTTTCTTAGTTTTGGAAGTTGTTTGCTCTGCACTTCCTGTTTACTCAAATAATATTTTATCCTTCTTGGGTCTCTGATGGGGATTGAAGACTAGATAGTTATAGTCGTACAGTTTTCCTTGTTAACAAATTCAAAAAGGAAATGTTCATAAGAGATATAAAGTTGAAAAACATAAAAGCTTAAGTTGTTTATCTAAAAGGATGTTTTAAGGTCTAAAAAGATATTTTTAGGATGGTAATACAAGTTATGACAAAAATGGCTTAGGTATAAAACTTTAGACTAAGAAAGGATAGATAATGAAGTATTTTCTCTACATTTTCCAAGTACAAATGGACTGGACCTGTAAATGTGATTCTTATCTGATAATTGTTCTTTTTGTATATAGTTTTACTGTGTTGGAGTTAAAACCTTTCTTTTTTGTGTAGACAAAAAGGGGAAAATGTTGTGGAATATTCCTTTACACTATGTGAAGATGTGTCACTGTGATTGGTTTAATAAATTGGTTTAAAAAAACTAAATGCCCAATAGGTATGCAGGAAGTATAGGTGTGACTTCTGGACAGAGAGAGCTCTGGGAAGAAGAAAGGTGGAGTTGCCAGCCAGAGAGGAAGCAGGATGGAGGGTACAGAGTAAAGGTAACTGAGCCACATAAAAGAATGTAGATTAGGAAATATGAGTTAATTTAAGTTATGAAAACTAGTTAGAAACAAGTTTAAGTTAAGGCCAAGCTTTTATAATTAATAATAAGTCTCTGTGTCATTTCTTATGAGCTGGCCACACAAAGAAAAATCCATCTTCAAATCAGTGCAGAAGGGAAGGATGTGATAGAGAATGAAGTCCCAGGAATGTTTAAGGGCTAGGCAAGAAGGAACATCACAAAATGGGGAAGGTTTATGGAATATTGGTCTTTGGCAGGCTACCTAACTTTGATAGAAAAAAATAAAACATTTCTTGCAGTAGTTCCAGAATTAATTGGGATCAGAGAATTGAGACACAGAAAAAAAGCTGTACTTGTATTGAAGATTCTATCAGGAAAATTAACTGGTTTGAATTTCCATGACTATGGAGAATTAGAATGTTAGTGGTTCAGAGCCAAGTTCATTGCCCACCTCTATGTTTGACCTAATATCCATTCTTGTGAGTATAAGACAAAATTCTTTCAGAATATACAAATGGACCATTAGCCTCCACCAACCCAATGGTTAAGAATGTCATCATATAGCATTTGAGGCCACCAGTAGGGATTTTCCTGCTTTGCCAGAACTGACCTACTTGATATTCCCATTATTGTTTTTGAGAGATGCCTTTACTTATGAGTTTCTTTTGTTCTGTTACCATGTTGCAACATGGTATTTGGAATAACCTGAATCTATGTCTTTAGTCCATAGTCACTCATATTTGGCACCACAAAAAATTTATATTCCCTTTTGTTCTAGTTATGATTTCTATTGCTGTGAAAAGACACCATGACCACAGCAACTCTTATGAAGGAAAACATTTAACTGGGGCTGGCTTACAGTTCAGTTTAGTCCATTGTCGTCATGGTGGGAAGCATGGTGGCATGCAGGTAGACATGGTGCTGGAGAAGTAGCTGAGAGTTCCATATCTGGATCCTCCAGAAGCAGGAAGAGAGAGTGAGACTGGGCCTGGCGTGAGCATTTGAAACCTCAAAGCCCACACCCAGTGACATACTTCCTCCAACAAGGCCACACTTTTTAATAGTACCACTCCCTATAAGCTTATGGGGGTGAATCATTTTCATTCAAACTACCACACTTTTGAAGTAAGATCAGTACTTTGCATCAATGCAGGACACCTAATCTGTATATTGCTGTTAGAAGGATTACTTACCTGCCGGTGGGGAGAAGTCCTCACTTAGTTGGTGTCAGGAGTCTTCTGTTGACTGTCATATGAAAGTAGAGGAAGAACAGAATGCTGTTTTTTGCCTTTGGCACACAATTTATTTTCTGGGTCTGTTAAATTTGTGTATAACTAAGTCTGTTTCTTCACTTGTTCCATCAGCCTATACCTGAGAGCAGAGGGTAGAGGGCCAGTCATTGCCAGTAGCAAAAGGTTGGTTGTTCATGAAGCATTACTGATTTTTTGAAAAAGAAAATCTCAGTATATGGAAGAGATGCCAGGTTGGCTTTTAATTTATATGACTATAACTAGGGCCACTACAAACACTGCTGGACAGGTATTGTGGTCTTGGGTACATAACACATTCTTTCTATTACCCTTATGTTCTGGCTTTGGAGTATGGCACATCTGTGAGCAACATAAGGAATAAGAGTATTCTAAAGGCATTCCTGTGCCCCTCTCTTTGACTGTCAGACAGTGAAACAAGTCCAGGGAATTGGAATTTCCCCCAGCTGGGAGAAGGAATACATTGAAGCCTAGCTCCAGCCAGAGGGAAAACTTACCTCCCAAAAGGAGATTTCATGGTGCCACAACCTGGCAGACCATCTTGGAGGATGAAACTCAAGTCTAGATAATGATGTGTGTTGTGTGGTCATGGGAGGCAACACCATGCTTTGACTGGGACTTCTTAACTATGCGTAACTCTAGCCTTCTACTTAAACACACACCATATCCTTATGTCAGGACTCAGAAGATGGACTTGGGAGGCAGCCAGATCTCTGTACATTTCCTTAATGTGGATTGAATAAATCTCTATTTTTTCTACTGTTAAATATTGAATTGACTCTTTTCATTGGCATAGCAAAGATGAGTGTGACCAAGCCTGGGTCATAGGGATTCCAGGGGCATGGGCTGACCCTAACTCCTGGAGTACATCCATGCTATTTTAAACAGGACAGTCAATTTGGACATGAACATGCACACATACACACACTGTCCTGTGAACCATCCAGTTGCTCACCATACTTAAGAGGCCAATTAAAGATACAACTAATAGGGAAAAGCACAGAAGAGAGATCTATACACTGTGGTCACACTGGGAAGAGGAACAAAGAGGTCCAGTGACTCTCTAAGATTATCTTTGGGGTCCTGACATGGAGTTTGGGTTGGAATAAAGGGCAAGATGTATATAATCAAGCAGTGCTGATCAGCATATGGTGTCACCAGTGACTGATCCATCATTGTCCCTGCTCCAGTCTCTCAGTCACAGTGTTCTGAAAAGTTGTCAGGACTGTGGGAAATGTCTTTCTAGGAGACAATTTCCTCTTCTGGCTGGCACTGGGCTTCAGCATTTTTCCTCTCTCAGTAGTGAGATTCCTAGAGAAAATATAGTTTTTAGGGTCTATTGTTTCAATAGTCTGATAGCCAAAGGTAGGGGCATAAATGTCTCCCTTTAGAATATTTTCACTCCTGCTAGGATGTTTCTATCAGCACATCTCATAAATAATGTAATTTTTTTAAAAAGATTTATTAAGATACAATAATTTGCATTCTATAAAATCACCTGTTTTAAATGTACTGTGTGATGTTTGGAGCCCTGAAATCATTATCATAACCCTATTTTATTTTTTTCTTGTTACATATATTTTAATTACATTTTCCCAAAAGTAGCCAGCCACTGTTCTCAGAGGTCAATAATTACAACCAGTGTACAAAGGGGAACATAGCCCTAGACATTGGCATGGAATGCTGCCCTGCGATTCTTCTTCCTTCCTTTCTCTCCTATGCAGTCTGATGGCATATGCCAGCTTCTTTCTTCTCTTCAAACAAACTGGTGCAGACCCACGTCAGCCCCGTGCTTGCTACTTCAGTCTCTATGAGTTCACGTGAGTCTTGCTCAGTTTTTTTTTTTTTTAAATAGAGATTTGCTCTCCTGGTGTTCTCCTCCCCTCTGGCTCTTACACTCTTTCCTCCTCCTCTTCTGAGGGGTTCCCTGAGCTCTGAGGAGAAGGATTTGATGGAGACACCCCATTTAGAGCTGTGCATCCCAAGGTATTTGGTTTTACCCTAGCCCTCTGGGTTACCTGGTCTCTGGTTCTTGGTGTCAGGTATGGGTTCTGTCTTGTGGTTCATGCGGTGTCAGATATGGGTTCTATATTGTGAAGTAGGCCTTAAGCGATTGGTTGATTACTCCCACAAGTTTTGTGCCACCATTGCCTTAGCATATATTGCAGAAAGGACAGATTATGGATGGAAGGTTTTGTGGCTGGCTTGGTATTTACATTTCTCTTTTGGTAACCTTCAGAGTACCTTCCCATACCAAAGATATTAGAAGATGGAGCGAAGGTTTTATGTAGGCAGCAGCTCAACCTCTCCATGTTTGATGGATTGTGTGGGTATTGTCTTCAGCAATGGGGCCTTGCTGTCCATTTGTGGAGAAAATCCTATTAATTTGGCAATGACCTGGGTTGTTTACAGGAATTCCATGAGACCTCTTTGGCAAACAACTCAACTGGATGTAACCCAGTTATGGTACTGGAAGCTCCATTTGGTGACAAGGGATGGCCAGCTGGGACTCGATCTCCTTCATTATTTGTAGACTTCATTACAATTGTCTTCATAGATTTTAGGAGGTTTCTACTGTACTAGGATTCGATTACCACTCCTCAAATGCCTCTCAATTCCAGCTGTCTTTCCCCACATTCCAGAATCTCCCTCAACTTCATCTCCCCTCCCTGCCTTCTGTTCCCCTTACCCCTGTCCATAATCTACCCATAAAATCTATTCTAATTCCCCCTCTCAGGGAGATTCATGTGCCCCCCTACTCCCTTCCTCTATACCTGGCCTCTCTGGGACTATGGATTGTAGCTTGGTTATCATTTATTTAAGAGCTAATATCTATGTATAAGTGAATATGCATCATATTTATCTTTCTGGGTCTAGGTTACCTTACACAGGATTGCTTTTTTTTTTCTAGTTCCATCTATTTGCCTGAAAACTTCTTGATGTCATTTTTTTTAACAGTTGAGTAATACTGCACTGTGTAAATGTACAACATTGTTTTAAATGCAAGCTTCTGTGGAGTAACATCTAGGTTATTATCCAGTCTCTGGCTATTATGAACATGGTTGAGCAAGTGTCCTTGAGGTAGGATGAAGCATTCTTTGGGTATATGCCAAGAGTGATAAGGCTAGATCTTGAGGTAGGTGATTCCCATCTCCCTGAAGAACCACCACACTGATTTCCACAGTGGATGTATGAGTTTGCACTCCCACCAGCAATGGATGAGTCTTTCTCTTATTCCACATCCTTGCCAGCATGAGCTGTCTGTCATGTGCTATTGATCTTAGCCATTCTGACAGGTATAAGATGAAATCTCAAAATAATTTTGACTCCCAGTTCCCTGTTATTAAGGATGTTGACCATTTCTTCAAGTGTTTCTCAGCCAACTGTGTTTCCTCTATTGAGAATTCTGCTTAGATCTGTACCCCATTTTTTAATTGGATTATTTGTTTTTTGATGTCTACTTCCTTGAGTTCTTTATATATTCTGGATATTAGTCCTCTATCAGATGTGGAGCTGGTAAAAATCTTTTCCCATTCTATAGGCTGTGGATTTGTCTGAATGATGGTATGCTTTGATATGTAGAAGCTTCTCAGTTTCTGAGGTCCCATTTAATAATTGTTTATCTTAGTGTCTGCACTAACAGTGTTCTGTTCAGAAAGTCCCCTGTGCCAATGAGTTCAAGGCTATTCCCCACTTTATTTTCTATCAGGTTCAGTGTATGCAGTTTTATGTTGTGGAGGGGATGGAGTTGAGGAAGGAAGTTGGGAGGAGTAGATCTGTGGGATCCACATGATATGGGGGTAAGGGGAAAGGGAAGCCTGGAGTGAGTGCTTTGTTGCAGAGCTTGGGGTAAGATTGAGAGATTGGGTCTGGAGGGACAGAGGGAGAGGTGAAGGTCTGCAGTCGGACTACCTGGTTCCCTGACAGGTAGTGGGTTAGCTGGGAGAGCTGCTGGATTTGGGTCACAACCCAATTTTAGACCATCATGATCATCTCCCAAAGAGGCACTAGCTGTCCCCATCTTCCCACCTTTCACATCTCTGACCACCCTCCAGACGTAGGAAACAGCCAATCAACTTTTATCATCCACTTTTGTCTGTTACAGTGACTTGCTACACACTAGCTTGTGTAATGTGTGATCTTTCACTTGGCGTAACTTTTTCAAGTACATCTATGGGATATCCAACTATGATGTGGTTATCTATGTATGTTATTCCTTTTTATTTCCATTGCAGATTCCATTGTATGGGTATATTGCATTTTAAAAACATATTTATCGTGTGTGTGTGTGTGTGTGTGTGTGTGTAACTTTCCCACCTTAACTTGGGTTTGTTAATACAATTGAAAATGTCACTCTTACAGCTCCACCTTGTGGACAGTAGTGAAAATACTTTATTGTTTGGTTCAGTCACTGAAGGAAAGAAAATGATACGAAATTTTGCAGACATTTATCATTTACCAGCCACCCCAAGTCCTTCTTGGACAGAGATTTGAGATGAATACTTTAAAGACTACTAAGCTATGGGGGTGTGGGTGTATCTTATTAGTAGACCGCTTGCCTAGCATGTATGAAGCCCTGGGTTAGATGGTGATGCTCTACTGCAGGATCCAAAGCTCAAGGCTATCCTCAGCTACAAAAGATCAAGGCCAGCCTGGGATCCGTGAGACCCCACGCCTAATCAACAAATAAGTTAGTAAATGAATTGAGTGAGACTGGATGCTATGAAAATAACTGGTTGAATCCACTCAAACTCGGTCCTCTCTGATTCCCAACACAACCCTTCACTAAAACACCTTTTATTTAGATTCTTTCTGGTGGCCACTACTAACGCCTTAGGGTTTTAGGACATGATGCATTTCTGCAGTCCAGTTTTTCATTTATTTTCATGAGATCAGGCTCTTCTAGTTTTCCCTGAGTGCTGGAGACTGAACTCCAGGCTGAGCTCGTGTGAAGTGAGTGCTCCACCACTGACCTACACCCTAGACCCAGCGCAACACGTTTGTTAATAGCAAGCCAGATGGGAAACACCTGGAAGAGCGTGGCTGCTCACTCGGGCTTTGCTGACCTCATCTTGGGTCTGGGCTGCTTTTCTCCATCTTGTTTTCTCTTTGACTGGTGCCATGTTCTCTAGGTGGTCACTCATGCTCTGTTCTTCAGACTGGCTTCTGTGGGTATCTGGGAAGTGTTTTCCCCATGTGAAATTGGTCCACCTCCCCTCCCCCCTCCTTCCCTCTCTTTTTCTCTCTCTTCTTCCCCAAAGAACATCAGACCAGAATATTTAAAAATTTAAATTTAAACACAATGAAATTAGCATGCAGGAAACGCCCACATTCTACTTGAGGTCTGTCTTCCTCTGAGAGGTCCCTTGGATTTCTTACATCATTGCAGGTCCCCATGACTTGATCATGTCCCCCAGTGTTGGTCTAGGCCCTGTGCAGTCCAAACCAATTCTAGCCAGTGGGGAGAGCTTCTCTCTCTCCCTCTCCTCTCCTTGCCTACATCCACCTCCCCCTCTTTGGGGAGGGAGCAACCTTTTGCCAGTTACCAAACAAGAAACTTAGAAGTCACCTCTCTTCCATCTTTCACTTCTTCCCCTCCCCATGCAGCCTACTTAGCTTACTCCTTCTCTGTGTATTCCTCAAGGGACCCACTTCAGTCTCCTGTGACTGCCCTCAGTCGGCTCTAATCATCCTCACCCATGCTCACCCATGAAGCCCTAGCCAACAGCCATCCAGCCAGTCTAGGCGTGCACTCTGGGCTCTTGCCAGTCTGTTTTCACACCAAGGCATTTGTTCAAAATGTAAACGCTGCCAGGCCTATTAAAAATCCTTCAGGATTCTAATGCCCCTAGTGTAGAATGCCGTCTGGTGGGCCCTCGCCTACCAGTCCAGCTGTTTCTCACCCACTCTTCACCTTGTTCCCTGCCCTTCAGCCCTGCTGGCTTCTCTGTTCTTCTGGCAACCCCACCACAGAGCTTCATATCCACATGTTCATCTTCCATTCACCCAGTTACCTCTGCTCAGCCTTGCCACCTCAGCCTAGCTGACTCTTCCTCAGAGATACCTTTCCCCAAGCTTCTTGTAGGACTGGCATAGCAGACTCCCTTCCCTGTAAACACTGACCTCAGTTCTCAACTTGGAATCGTTATGGTGGGTTTTTGACTCATGCCACCCCCTCAGAGATGTCTCAGTCCTTGAGAGGTGGGAGGAGGGAGGAGGCTTGCTGATTTTGCTGTGTGTTTGGTGCTGCTATTTGGGGATGTTCTAGAAACTTTGGGATTTGAAGTCTAGGTAGATGGACTGGGTCACTGAGGATGAATCCTTGAAGCTACACGTTGTCCTATCCCCCTTCTAGTGTCCTGTTCACTGTGATATGAACTGCTGTGCTCTGGTCCACTCCCCTGCCCCCACCAAGATTGAAACCTATGAGCCAATGAGCCAATAGAAAGAATTCCTTTAAGTTGTTATCAGATATTTTGGTCAAAGTGACAGGGATACTAGAAAAGTTCAATGAATGAGTGAATGAATGAATGGATGGATGAATAAAAGATGATGTCTCAAAGGCAATTATGATAGGTAATAATATTGTTTGTTGTTCATGTGTAAGTAAGGTCAGGTCCAGGTGTGACTGAAGGTTGCATGTGGTCGGGACAGCTCAACACAATTCTGATCCAGTTGCTTTGGGTTATTTCTGCAGGATAAGGTACAGGAAACCCAGGCTTGCCCACCTCTTGCCTAGTCCTAGCTGGTCTAGGGACATCAGTTAGCTTATACTTGAAAAAAAAAACGGTATTTCTCCTCTGATAATAAACTATTATTCTGAGGAATATACTAGGCTAGGTTTCTCTTAGTTAGGGTTTATATAGTTGTGATAAAATCATGAGCATAAGCAACTTGAGGATGAAAGGATTTATTTTCATTTACAGCTTATAATCCATCACCAAGAAGTCTGGGCAGGAGCTCAAGTAGGAACCTGGAGGCAGGAGCTGATGCAGAGGCCATGGAGGAGTGATGCTTATTGGCTTGTATCCTATGGCTTGCTTAGCCTGCTTTCATAGAGCACTCAGTACTCCCTGGTCAGGGATGACTCCACCCACAATGGGCGGGGCCCTCCCACATCAATCAGTTATGAAAAGAAGGCACTAATAAGTGTGTACAGGCAAAGCTTAAAGAGATGTTTTCTCAATTAAAGGACCTAAAAGATTCCAGCTTGTGTCACACTGACATAAAACTCACCAGAACAAGGTTGATGTATATATATATATCTCCATCTCATCATTTCATTCCCATTTAAAGGCATGGTCAGTTTAGGTCACTATTCAGAAAAGTTAATATATTCATCTTCATGGAAATAGCCTTTCCCCTGTTTGAGAAGCTCATGGGCAAACAATAAAGTCATTTTCTTCAAAACACAAGATGTTTAAAGGTAAACTGATAGCTCAGGAAATGGAGAGCTTGTGGGGAGGGTGAGAAGCCCTAAGTGAATGGAGTCCTGAGTCAGTGTGTGTTGTTGACATAGGCATGGTCATGTCAAGGACCACAGCTTTAGAGCAGGAGAAAATGGCAGAGCCTCCCTGCCCCCTTAGGGTGAGGCTCAAAGAGATGGCAAAGTCTTTCTGTGGTTGGTGTGTGGATGTCAATAGTGTAGAAAATGTCCATCATGGGTTTTCTCCTCAGATACTTATGGCCTGAGACTGCTCCTCTAAAGAGACTGCTCCTACCAAGATAGGCTAAACCTGTCCCCTTGACCAGCCGTATATCATAAACCTCACCTTCTCATTTATCAGGGCACAATAACCCTGCCTCCTTGTTCAGCTGTGTGTAATAACCCCACCTCACTACTTCCCTGTATGTAGCACATATGCTGAGCTTCCATACTATTGAGGCTCCTCCATCCAAGAGCCTACCCATCCCAGCTTTTCCGTGTGTCTGTGTGTCTGTCTTTTCTTCATTCCCTCACTACCACACTCAGGTTCATCCTTGGAGCCATGCTGGGTGCAGCAATAGCTAATTCTAAATAACGTATCTCCATCTTAAAAACAAATCCAAATATGAGTGGGTGCTTCACTTCAAGATAAAATGAAAACTCATTTACACAGAATATTGACATGGCATACAAAGTGAGAATACCTTTATGTATAACAATTGTTACCTTTACATATAAACATAGGAACTTAATCTTTCCTTTACTTTATTAAGAGAATTTTGTTCCAGAGATAATTTAACATAAATTACAACATATGAAAAAAGTAAAAATTCAAAGACCATGGGGGGGGGGAATCAAAGGATAAATAAAGCAGGAGTGGAAAATAGAGGAAGTGGGCTACTTCCAGCACGCCGTTGTAAGGAGCGCTTTGGGCAAGGGTTGCTGTATTTTCTCTGTCGTCATCACCGCCTTTTCCTTCTGCAGAACCCTGCATTTGTTTGTGTAGCAAGTGTACCTGTGCTCAGCCATACAGGAGGGACCACAGTTGATCTCAGAGAGTCATGAGCCCCTCAAGGACCAGGGCCTAGACTGTTCTTGGGACAAAAGGATGTCCTTATTGCTTGGGACTTAGCGGTATCTCTTGGACTGGCTGCTTGCTGACAGAATACTTTCTAACATGCCTTCAAGCTTTCTAGTCATCTACCTCCAAAGAGACAACTTAATACCCCTAGAACAAACTCAAATTTGTTTTAGACCCAAACTTCCCCCCAAAATACAATGTCGCTAATACCAAATGAGACCAGGGTCTGTAGGGTTTCACTCACTTGTCTGATGTATTTAAAATTCTGGATGAAAGCACCAATGATGAAGATACCATGATCAGCAATCTGAGCCACAGGTTTCCTCTTTAGACACAATTTATTGCTTGCTTTGAAGCTTTCTTCTCCACATTCATCTCAGATTATATAATATTCTTGAGCCAAATGAAAGGGCATTTAATAAATTAATGTGGACACTGAGTACAGAGACATTGTTCCTTGGAATCTGACCTTTGGTTTCCACATCCAGAGCCCTAAATCTGTGAGTCAGCAGATAGGGTGTGGGGTTGGGAAAATGTCTAGAGGCTTCTCCTGTACATCTTCTAGAAAGAATATATGGCTAGTCTGTGCATCTCTTCAGAAAATGTGCAGGCATTTAGCATAAGGGAGAAAGATCACATTCTTTAAGGAAGTCTTTTCCTCCCTGAATGCTGAGATGAGATTTTATTTTTGTAGAATCTTATTTTGTGTAGGAGCAAGACTGTCTCAAATGTTTATTGTTATAATTTATATCTAGTTTAGGAAAAAGAAACAAGCAGAATAGTGGTAGGATGTGTCTCTGCCTGATGACTTGACCACTTGAGTCTTCAGCTCCCCCCACACCCGCCAGAGCTCCAGCCTACAGGGATTAGCCCCCTCTCCGAGCAGGAGGAAGCTCATTTCCACTTTCCTGAGAAGAATCAGCTAATGTGGCTGTGTGAAGTATGTCCTTGGAAAGGAACCCGCCCTTACCGGGAAGCCTTGAGGAGACTTGAGCTCTTGCCATTCCTAAAAGCTGATGACGTATTCTTGATGACTTCATCCCCAAGTGAAAGTGAGCTCTCAGCTTCGGTCTTAGTGAAGTCTCAGAAAAAGAGCAGTTTGGAAAACATGAAGAGGAGAGACCATGCTTTTTCTTCTGAATTAAATGAGGGAACCACTATTCAGACCCTAGGATAAAAACATTCTCAACAGCACTCATAACGACTGCAAAGGACAGCCAAGAGAAAAATGAGAAACTGCCAGTGGTATTTTTCAGTGGGGCTCGTGAAAGGGGAACGCAGGAATTAAATGCTCACCCCTGCATTGGACCCTGTCATTCCATTTGTTCTGACCCTTCAGACAAGTTTCTAGTTTTCTTTTTAGAGAAAGGGAATCGTTCCGTTCCAGTTGACAGTAGCCTCTCTCCATTTAGTTCTGATAGCCATTTCCACTGGAGAAAACCGTCTTCCTGATCCATGTTTATCCTCACGGTGCTCCCCTTCCCAGTGATGGGAGTGAGTATCTGAGGATGGAATGGCAGCATTGACATCCAGGCCCATTGGTCTATTCCCAAAGCACACAAGGAAAAGAGACGAGGTGGTGGAGCCAGCCCAGGAAGCCTTAGGACTAAATGGAGGGGATTCTTGCAGCTGGTGTGTCGAAATACCTATTCAGAATCCGTCTGTAGGAGCCAGGCTTGCTGTGTGTTGGGATGTGAATATTCATGTCATTTAATGCAGCATGATGTGACACATAAGATCAGGCATTTGTCACTGATATTACCAGGAAAACAGGTGAAAGGAAAGCTCCTCGCTTTTTAAGAAGAGATGTTCACTTGGGGGTAGAGTCTAGGAAGGGAATCTGGAAGTTGTTTTCAAGGCCTAGGTTTGTCTCATGTGAGCCAAGTGACATTTGAGAAGTACTTAAAATACCATCGCCGTGCTTCATTGATTCATTTAGTGGCTAAACATAGCAACTGTACAACTAAAAATAGATATTAGAGTACCTGCTTCATATGGCTATTTAATGCTTGTGTTACATACGCCCTCAACACAGTCCTCAGAATAGAACATGTGGGATGTTTTTAAGCTGAAAAAATGGAGCTTACTTCATAGGTAAGATAAAGTAAAAATGATAGTAGATATTATGTGGCCAATGTCACACTAAAGTACATGAGTTAATATGCATTTCCCATAATTAAAGAAAAAATAGGAGCTGCACAAATATGTTCTGAGCGCCATTTCTAGATGCAGTGAGAACAACAGAAAGTGAGTTGACCCCAGGCTTATGATGCTAAATGCAAAGTCAGTTGTGAACAAAATCCCCCAAATGGAGCCAAGGTTGCTGGGCAGAAGTCAGGTTTGTCCACTGTTCCAATCTTGTCAAAGGTGTCAATGTTTAAAGACACCTTAATGTTAATCATTTTTCTTCATGAATTTAAGGAACGGGAGTTGTAATTGAGACAAAAAAACCCAAAAGCAAACAAACAAACAAACAAACAAAAACAGTCTGCCTGTCTGTGTTTCTCCCAGGACCTGCTAAAGGTTTGCAAGAACGTATGTGCAGGGGATTCCCTGCATCTGGCTCATAGTCTGCCCTCAGAAATGTCTTTTGAATTAATATGAGCAGAACTGCATTCTTCCCTTCAGCTGCTCATGTCACTGGATGATCGCCTTGTGTTTGCTTGTGTACAGGATCGGCCAGGTGGAACTGGGTCTCCTTTGCCTTTGTATACCTTTCCTGGGGCATTGGACACCTCAAACCTAAAGACAGGGCCCTGGAGAAAGATTTCTGGAAATTTGACTCCTCAACCTTTATTATCTTATCTAGAATTTATTTTTCTGTGTTCTTTCTAAGGCTAACACACACACACACTCACACACACACACACACACACACACACACACACACACATTTTTAAGCCCCCTGTGACAATGGATTTAGGCCTAGGTTGGGGCTTCATTTTAGAAACTGAGTCTAAGCATATCTTGCAGTGGTAGTACAAATAACCACACAGCTATTAAACAACGACAGCCACATCTCTGAGTGCACTAAAGCACACACTTGGAGTCTCAAGTGCTCACCTATTGTAAGACGCACAGGCTTTTTCTGTGAGGGCTGCCCACTGTAAAAGTGCAGATCAAAGACACGCTCCATTTTCCAGTCTGATAAGAGCTGCCTGTTTGTGCAGAAAAGGATGCTGTAATTTCCACTGATGTTGCACAGCCAAATAGGAAATGTGGGAGTCTTCAGCATGCTGCCCACCTGGAATGGGAGAGGAGAATGCAGATGAACAACTAGATCTTTCTGAATAATGAAAGATGCTGACACCTTCTCCTGGTTAAAAAGAAGCTTGGAGCTTCTTGTTGCAGGCCATTGTATGTGGTCTAAAATTCAAAACCAAGGCTTTAAGGAGAATGAATTTACACCTACAAATGGTTTGGAAGAGTAGCAATGCCTCACTTTGCTCTGAACGGACTGTACTTTTTAAAATGCAGTGGCCTCAGGGAGAAGGCAAAGCTTTTCTAGTTTGGCTTTAAGGTGAGGTAATGTAAAGTGAACTATAAATATAGATGTGGAAAATGAGAATGCCAATTCTGTCTGTGTCATTGGCTAATGTAATTGCTCCCAGTGTAATTCCCAAGACTGGGTGCTGTTCCATGCAGCAGACGTCAACTTTCTGGTACACTAACCATTTATATTGGAGGAAAAATCTTCTAGGAAATGTAAGAAAGACACACTTGTGCACACATGGACCTACGAGTTGGCATGTAAATTACTGGTGAAGACATAGATATAGTAGAGTATATTGTTGGTGGGTTGGAATGGAGAACAGTGAAGAATTAATCCAAGTTAGATGGAAGTAGAAAAAGGCAAGCTTAGTGCAGTGGCGGTAGGCAGAGCAGAGAGAGTGGCCTGACATAGGATAATGGACTGGTCCTGTTTGTATATGGGAGCTGCCCTTTTTGGTTTCCTCCAGCTTCCTGCTATGCAAATAAGGGACCAAGCAAGGCAGTTCTTATTGGTCAATTCTTGGCTCTAGGGTTTACAGGATAGCAACTCTGTTATAACGACATGGTTGATTTTGATTGTTTTTTTAAAGTGGTAAGATGGATCCTCCAGGGGTTGATACCAGTTGTAATATACAGTTCAGTAGACCATGACACTGTAATATGTTGCACTGTAGATGGCCTAGAAAGTTTCCAGTTGTATTTTGTGAACTCAAGGGACTCCTATAGTGTCCCAGACTTGTTTGTTCCCCACATTTGTGCTTGATGGAGCAGGAAGGCCAATCTTGGGTATTGGGACTGAGGGTCTTTTCTTAAGGCTGAATAGGTTTGTATTATCACTGTTCTACCTACTGTAGCTGTTCTGTCAGGGCACTGTGGGAGGCAGTCATGAAGGAAAAGTTGCCTGGTCCACAAATAAATGCCTGCTGGCCTGTTCTAAAGGCCCTGTTGACAATGGATTGTCTGCTGGTATTGGCTGGAATCCATGCCAAAGCATCATCAAGACCTAGATCTGTTTGATTCTAGAGAAGACAAATTTGACAATTCAGTTAAAACTTTGGGCACCAGACGCAGGGATCAGGTAGATGGCAGCCAGTGGTTTCAGAAGAAGGAGTAGCCAGAGGAGCCATTCAAAGTGTTTTTCCCAAGACAGCCAGCCCTGGGAGGCTCTCTTTCGGATTTTGATGGCTTGGCTTTTGAATCTTTTTCACTACGTCTTAAACAATTTTTAACTTGTGTGTACAGTCTAGAGCCAGACAGATGCCTCCTTGAGCAGCCATTATTAAATAATTACCATAGCAGTTTAGGGGGAGGATGGACCAACTCAGTCCTGTATGATTGAAGAACATTTGAGATGTAGTCTAGAGGTCAACTGAAGCCAAAGGCCAGAGACAGGGACCACAAACAGTTACTAGGTCTAAGGTTCTGGACAGATAGATTACAGGGCAGGTGGCTAGCCCCAGCACTGGGCAGTTCCCCTTCTTTCATGACCTGTAAGGAGAAGGGTTTTCTTAGGGCCAAGGGCAGTGGCTAAGGCCTGTTTGTGAGACTGTGAGCCTTATACATATGGAGGCCTGATTTAGAGATTGCTCTTCTGGACCATGTAGGGTCTCAAAAAGAGGTTTAGTCATAAGTCCAAACAGAAGTATAGATCTAGCAGTCAGTACCTGCCATTACCAGAAAGGAACACAGTTGTTATTTATGCCCATGTCTGAGGTTGATTCCTTGAGGTAGTTGGACAAGTGTCACAGAACTGAGAATCAGGATGTACTTGGATAAAGAAGAAGGCATCCATTAAGTCTGGGACTAAACCAGGAAGTTCCTGGGTATTCGTCCTGAGAGAGTCTAAGATTTGGTTCAACAAGATATGGAGCAGCCATGATGGCTCTACATCTTGTCCAAGTTGGTTGAGTATCATCAGGCCTTTGTCTATGGGTGTTTCCAGGATTTACAGTGGCACTGTAGGTTGGTGGCCGAAAGTTATGAAAAGAGGCTGTAGCCATCACTGGGCCTCAGGTTTGATGGGGTATTGGGAGCACCTAGGAAAGGAATTAAGAACTTTGAGAAAAACTTTCAGGGGTTTCAGACAGCATCATCCAGGCATAATGATATCCCAGACCTCAGGGGAAACTTTTGAAAACTGACTAGATACTTGTGAAATAACTGTATTGCTATTTCTGAGAAACTTCACATTCAAGATTATTAAAGTAACTTGGAGTCCTTGTAGAATCCAGGAAACTAGAAAGGGGCCACTGGTGCAGGGGAGTGAAGCTGAAAAGGGGAATAATGGGGACGTAGGTTTAGGTGGGGAGAGGGATGGGAGGATGTGGTAGAAGAGGGGGTAAAGGGGGGATAATTAGGGATATTTGAAAAGGTCCATATGGAAACTATTTTATAATTTATGCCCATATATACGTATGCTATTACAATTGCTATTGGATACCCACCATAACTTAATGGTGAGAGCCTATTGCTTGAAGACACCACATACTTTGGTCACAGGACATGAAAAAAATTAAGTTAGAACTGCCAATAAAGCTTCCTCCCTGATGGCTAGCTTTTAGAGTATTGGAAAGTGTTATGAAGGCTTCCAGTGGGATGGGGGGTGGTGGTGGGGGGTGGTGGGGGGTGGTGGTGGTGGTGGTGGTGGTGGTCATTAACAGTTTTACCTAGATGTGAACCTGTGGGTTTCAGTAAGGACTCAGGTGGCAAGATATCTCATGGATATAATAGTGGCATGGGTGTTATAGGGTTAACTAACCACTTTCTGATAGGATTTAAGGCCTGCTCCACAGGAGGAAACACATGCCTGGTACTTGAAATATGACCAAGAACCCATGGTTGGAAGCTCAAAGGCCGTGGAGTGACCCAACTGCTATTATTTTGCTAAATGGTCATAGTCTCAAACTGTCTTCTAAATTCGTAACTCTACACCCATAGAAGAGTGCAGATCTCAGACATCGTCAGAGAATTTCTTTGTGCAGTGGTTGGTGGTTACTGCAAAAACTCACAACTTACCAAAGTACAGAAAATAAGTGTCACTGGAGTGCTCAGCCACCAATGGGACATCTGTGTCACCCCTCCCCAGCCAAGGCTCAGGGACCTTCTTTGAGGAAGGGGTGGAAAGATTGTAAGAGCCAGAGGTTAGGGAGGGCTCGATGGAAACAGTGTCTTCTGGACTCGACAGGACTTCTGCACTTAGGAACTGACAGCAACAGTAGTTGCCTGGAAAAGATCTGCTGAAGATCAAGTCAGTCAACATTATATCAGGGAAGGGCTCACGAGCCCCTGTCCCTGACTGAGAAGCTATTGACAGTTGATGGCTTCTGGGGGAGGGACAGTCAATTTTCTTTAAGGGTTTGTCCTCAAATAGGTTGGCCATACTCCAGTGGAATTAATCAAAAACAATATTTTTAAAATGTTTCCAAGGGCATAATTTTTGGAAAGTAAAAGTAAGTATGCTGTGAAATAATTCTTCTGTATACTGTAAAGATTTGTCACTGGAATTGGTTTAATAAAAGGCTGACTGGCCAGTAGCCAGGCAGGAAGTATAGGTGGGACAACCAAACTAAGGATGCTGGGATGAAGAAGATGGAGTCAGAGGAGACAACACCACATGCAGAGGAAGCAGGACATGTAAAAAATGAGGTAACAAGCCATGAGCCATGTGGCAGAGGGTAGATAAGAAATATGAGTTAATTTAAAAGGTAAGCATTATCTAGTAACAAGCCTGAGCTATTGGCTGATCATTTACAATTAATATAAAGCTTCTGAGTGATTATTTGGGAGCAGCTGCTGGCACAGGAAAACTTCACCTACATAAGTATACCCTCACATGTTTTCCCACTGTCTAAACTTAGTTGTAGAATAGGTAACTTCATGTTCTCCCAATTACATACACAGCTTCTGCAGAGATGCACAGTTGTGTTTAAGAACCTGGCTGCATCTTAGTCAAGCCTTCAAGTTACATAACCTGCTGGTGGTGACCCTGCACCTTCAACAGCTCCTGGGTGTCATAATATTATAGTGCATTTCATAAATGATGTCTATCATTTTTTAAAAGGCAGGGAAGCACATTTTTCAAAGGAAAGTTTTCCATCATTAAGATTTAAATATTAAGGATGATTTTTTTTAACTTGAGGTGGTGGCTCATCAAGTTATAATTGTAGTACTCAGGAGGCAGAGGCTGGAGGATCACAAGTTCAAGATCAACCTGGGCTGCATAGTAAATCCTAGACTAACCTGAACCATAGAACCTTGTTCTTAAAATAAGAACAAGGAAACAACAACAAAGCACCAAATCATCCTTTTTTTTCCTATTTAAAGAGACAAACATGAACTACTTAGAAAACACCATGATTGATTTCTGCATGAAGTTGGGAAGAGCAACTGGCCTCAGAGCTTGTGTTCCTGGAGTGGAACAGTCCCGCATTACCCTTCCCTTCAATCCTTCAGTGCTGTTTGTTCAGGAACCAACTCTATTTTATGGAAAAGCAAGCTTTGAAAGATGTGTTATATAAACATGTGTTATAGACCCAAGTATTACAGGCTAATAACTCGACGCTCCCCCCCCAATTGTTCTATTCAAATTGCTTCATTTTCTTTAAATTCTTCAGTTGTGAGCAAACTGGAGTTAATTTTGTCTTTAAGTGTTTCACTTTTGGTTACCTAGAAAAAATTTATTATTGTTCTTAAAGTGAGGTTCCTTCCAGTTAATAGGTTAAGAAGGACACATCCCTAACCCAGCCAGGACACACTCACAGCACACGTTCTTCTATCGGCATGAGAATTGGGTGCCTCTAATCTAAGGGTAACCTGAACGTGCTGGCTAGTTTTATGTCAACTTGGCACAAGCTAAAGTCATCTGAGAGGAGGGAAATGCCTTCATAAGGTCAAGCTGAGAAAATGTCTCCATAAGATCGGCTGTAGGTAGGTCTGTAGGAATTCTCTTAGTTAGTGATTGATATGGAAGGATCCAGCCTATTGTGGGTGGGGCCACCCCTGGGCTGGTAGTCTTAGGTTCTACAAGAAAGCAGCCTGAGCAAGCCATGGGAAGCAAGCTAGTAAGCAGCTCCTGCCTCCAGGTTCCTGCCCTGCTTGAGTTCTTGTCTCGACTTCCTTTGACGAGGAACTGTGATGTGGAGGTGTAAGCCACACTGAATAAATCTCCCTGTCTGTTTCCCTGTCCATTTGGCTCTTTTAATGGGCTTACTGAGGGCGGGTGGCTGAACCTGGCTTGAGCCACAGCTGGCTGTGACCCCCAAGTCTGAAAACAGCAAGGCCTGCAAAAAATCAAAACAAAGCACCTTCTGGTTGAATCTAGTCAGCCCTCACCCCAACCCCTGCCCTGTTCTTGGCACTCCACATGCCCATTTGACTGACATTTTTCAGTTCAAGCATTTTAATTGTTTTTGGATAGACATGGTTTACCAGTCGCCCCTCCCCCTTCACAGGATTCTAAATATATTTTATTGGTGAGATTCCACCAATTCTGAATTTGTGCATGTTGCCACGGTAAGAAGGAAATTACATTTGATACAGTGGTACTATAAATAAAATACCTTTCTCCTTAGGTTCACTCATTGTGTAAGAAGCCCAGTCGCTTGAGTATTACCTTCGACAACCAAACCCTCTGTAACTCAATCCTTTCTTTAATCCAAAGAAAAATGATAAGGACAGGAAAGATGGACACATTCTGATACCAGAGAGCAAGAACTGAGTCCATGTAGGTTTTCTTTTTTGTGCTACTGGTACAGTGGTACTTAGGAAGTGCCTTTGCATAAGGAGCTTAACATTGCAAGTCCCAAGGCCCCAGGTTGGAAATATGAGTAGGAGAACAGTGTCAGAAATGTTGCGCTCTTCATTGAGCCCTGGTGACTTCATTGAGCCCGTGTATAACTGTTAATGGCCTGGCTTTCCTCTCTGCCACCTGGAACCCACAGTTGATCTAACTTCTCTGGCAGAGTTTGCAGGTATGTTGTAAAAACAAATTAGATCATGCTTGCAGGGTGTAACCTTGGTGACTCAGTGGCAGAGCGTAGTGAGTATCGCTTCACTGGTTATTTTCAAGGTTGGATTTCTTCCCATCAGGCTCTCCAAAGGGAAGATGTAAAGAGAGAAAAGGGTATCATTGGGATGGAAGCAGGCGCTACCAGGGCTGCTGTGGGAATGATTCTGGCAAGACCTAAATGACTTTAGTCCCTTCTAAAACTCAGAGTTGATTTCTCTTCCCACTGGCAGGTGTAATGATCACGTGAGCCTCCTAAGGCTTTCCAGATGGTGTTAAACTCAAACTGCTTTATGTTCTCACTTAGGTATTGGAGCCTCACACTAAAACTTGTACCTTCAAATAGAAAAGTAACAGGGAGGCTTCAAAATAGTGCCTCGCCTCGTGGGTAGCTGGCTGCTTCCTGCAGGAACTGTCAGTCTGGTGGGCTCTAGGGGGCTTGCCGTGTCGTCTGATGAGAGCGCCATCCTTTTTTCTTTTTAAATCTCACCCACTGAGCTGTGACACTGGGACAGAAAGATGTGTGTGTTTCTGCAATCTCTGCAATTTTATCACAGAGGAAGAAAAGACTGACTTGGGAGGACAAAGGCAGAGCTACAGAGTGGGTTTCTCCTCAGCCACAGAACCCAGCTGCCAGACGGCATGCAAGTTGCCTTCTGAACTTAGAAGCCTTTCTTCTGCTAGGTTCTCCTCACCGGTGCGTACACACACTATTCAGATCTATTGCATCCACCCTGGACAGGACCCACCAGATGCCCTGAAAGCAATACACACTCAGTTGCACAAACGTGGGTCTCATGCAGTGCCATCATGCCTTGGAGCAGAAAGGAAGGGCCCTGGCTGTGAAGGGTCTTTGAGCCAGCAGCATGTGGAACATTATCCTGAAACCTTTTCATTTCCTTTTTCAAGCAAATGCCTGCTTTGCAAGGTGTTTCCATCCCAGGCTAGGATGTTGTGAAATATTTGACTTCAGGGTTGACTGAAGTCAGTGCAGATGGGTACTTGGTAAGCACACTAAGTCGAAGCACCACTGAGCTTGTCCTAATGAGGGGGGAAAGTGTTGATACCTGATAGCTGTGATCTACCTGTCCAGAAGTTGGATGGGGGCAAACACTGTAGAAAGCATGTGATTCATAAACTCATAACCTGTGATTCATAAACTCATAACAGCTTTAGCTTTAAACTACTCAACTGTCATACATTTTAAACTCCCTGCCGCTGTCAACATGTTAGAGCCCACCACAGTGCATCTGTAGCAAATACTCAAGGTTGTGTAAGATCAATCTGCATTTCTAGCTGATTTTGAAAGTGCTAATTATAGCATACAGTTCCAAGAACTAGCATTTCTCTATTTATAATTTATTGGCAAATGACTGGCATGAAACAGCGGAGACCGTGAGCTTTGAATCTAGATAGAACAGGACTCACACCCCTGCTCGGACATGTAACTAATCAAGGCTTTGGGGCCAAGGTCCTCTAACTCCTTCTGGCCTTTCTAATCTCTTAACCGAATGACCGTGCAACCAACTGGAGTTAGGATTATAGTTTTGAGTTATAAGTGTCATTGCTAGGAGAAAGTCTGGCAAAACTAGGAGCTCTCTGCCCATGTCTCTTAGCACTATAGAGAACTCAGCCACTCCATAATACACCCCCTAACTACTCTCCACCAGGGGTAGTGAGAAATATACATGAGTATGTGTGCAAAATTACGTCAATGCTTCATGAGCTGGGAATTGTTTTTGTCCTGATACAGGGAGATGCTATGGAAAGAATTAAACAAACAAACAAACAAACAAACAAAACCACTTCATGGAAAGTCAACCATGTAATGTGCGTGTTTTGTATATCCATGTTTCAGAAGCTTAAGTAAGATGACTGTCAGCCTGGAGCTGCTCTATAACACATTTTTTTAAAAACCAAACTCCAAGTGCATGACAGCAACATCATCATAAACGTCCTCAGGGTTTCAAGCCATTAGTGTACAATTTGAGGCAATTTTCACTGAGGGCACATTTGCAGGCATCTCCCTGGGGAGAGAACTCTGAGTCCAAAAACGAAGGATGAAAAGTCACATTAGTCACTTTCCCCAAAGCTGGAAGCATTTTAGATTTGATTTCAATGTAGATCTTAAAGTGACCCCAGGCAACCTCCAGCCTCTGCCCTACTTGGAATTGGCAAGCAAGCCTTTGGATGGCGTCCTGTGGTCTCCTAAATCGTGCCCTCTCCCCAGCAGGAAAGCTCTTATTTTTTTTCCCCTATGAGCTGTGTGCGCTCAACTACCTTTAAGGTCCTTGAAAACATCCCCTTCTTATTAGAGGATATTTTAGGCTCTGCGGGTAATTTTCTTTAGAGCATAGTTTAGTGCTGGATCCCTGCAAATTCTTGACTCTGATGCACTCCACCTCTTCGTGGTGGCATTTTCTCTGATGTGGTCCTGTTCCTCAGACCAGCTTAGCAGCTGCTTTGCAAACACCTGTTCAATTTTAGCCTCAGATAAAGCCAGCAGCTTGTTCCCAAAGCCTTGTAAACGTTAAAAGGGAACAAAAGGCTGCCCACCTCGCCAGCACTGGCAAGGCGAGGATATGCTGTTTCTTGCAGGTTCTGTTGAAATAGCTGGCTTCCCAGTTCTCCTCACACCATGGATTTAATCACAAAGCCAGAAGATTTTATTTAATTTCCTCCTTCCTTTAGAATAGTAATTCTCATCTAGGGACAATTCTGCCCCCACCACCCCTGGGGGACATCTGCAAAAGTTTTGGGGTGTCATAATGGGGGTAGAGCAACTGGCATCTAGTGGGTGCTGCACAAGAACTTGCAATGTACAGCACAGCTCTACAACCATAGACAAATATTCATAGTACCCAAAGATAAGAAGCACTACCTGGGACAGAGGTTTCTACCCCTCACTGACTATTAGGATCACCTGTGAGATTTGGCTTCACGTGTCTAGTGTCCCTCAGACGAAGAACACTATTTGGGCTCAAAATGGCTTTTCACTTATAGAACTCCATGCAAAATGAAAAGGCAGGTACTCTTGTTAAAAAACTTAGCAATGTAGAGCTCTATGTGACAATACAAGTATCTTACTCATGAAGTTAGTGCTCATGAAGAAGTTTGAGGCTGTCCCAGGCATCGATAGTTTCCAGAGCTTTCTGAATGGGCTTAGTATGCAGTCAGGTTGATATCATTGCTAACTAGCACTTATCACTTGTATTGTTCTGAAACAGCAGTTCTCAACCTGTGAGTCAACACCCCTCTGGAGATCAAACAACCCTTTTAGTTGACAGGGGTCAACTAAGACCATCGAAAAACAGATATTTACATTATGATTCATAACAGTAGCAAAATTACAGTTATGAATTAGCAATGAAAATAATTTTATGGTTGGGATCACAACATGAGGAACTGTATTAAAGGGTCACAGCATCAGGAAGGTTGAGAACCACTGCTCTAGAATAATCAGCATATGCTTCCTGTGGCCCACATACGACTCATTTTTGTATCAGGACACAGATCCTCCCAACTAAGTGATGTTGAGTGAGCCTAGCTGACTGAAGCATTAGAATGCTATTCATTGTCATCTGCCAAAAAATCTCATATGTGCACAGAACATTTTGGCTTTCCATGGGGATTAAGATTCACTATTCTGTTTGCTTCACACCATCCTAGAGCTCAGAGATCAGGAGAGAGTCATTAGTCATCAGCTCAGAAGGATAAGGCTGGGCAGGTCTTGCCCCTGCTGAGGGCTCCAATATCTGTTATTTTTCTACCTCTGTAGAAACTACCTTGCCTTTGTGCCAAGGCTTCTAAACATGGGAGGGGTTGTCCATTGCTGGCATGTGACATAGAAGCCAGTGAGAGGAAACTTTTAAAATGAACGTTTATTTATTTAAATGTATACAGGGGCAAGCAATTGCTTCGTTTGTATCACCACAGCAGTAAAGGTTAAAAACAATCTTAAAACTGGGTTGATTTAAGGAAAAACAGCAATAGTAGCACAAGCGATGTAGGGGCATGATGCAAGTTAAACTACAATACTGTGAAAGAGCTTTGTCATAAAAGACAAGCCCGAAAATTATTGTCATTTTTGTGTTCCACCCTTGGAACTTGATCTAGTAAAATTTCTCCATGTTTTGTAAAACAGAATCTTAGCACATTGCTGAGATCTGAGACGTACAGAATATTAGACCATAGACACGCAGTGATTATGTATGGCTAACAGAAAAGCAAAATATGTAAAATGAACCCTTACTTCCCCCTGAGTTTTCTTCATTATTTTTACTGAAGTCTAAAGTGAACCCCCAGCTTTTCTAGAAAATGTGATTAGGGACTTTATGACTATAATCCATCTGTTCTCATCCAGGATGCACCAAAGTTTAGTCTTTACCATTCATGTAGTGGTATTCTTTGCAGCCATTAAATGCACTAAAGGATGGATTCTTACTATGTTGTGGATGATTGATTGATAATAAAACATTGATTGGCCAGTAGCCAGGCAGGAAGTATAGGCAGGACTAGCAGAGAGGAAAATGAGAGAACAGGAAGGCAGAGAGGAGTAGAGGCCAGCCTGCCGTCCAGGGAGCATCATGTAAAGGCAGCAGGTAAAGCCACGGAACACGTGGCGACATATAGATTAACAGAAATGGGCTGAGTATAAGAGTAAGAGCTAGACAATGGTAGGCCTGAGCTAATGGCCAAGCAGTTTAAATAGTATAAGCATCTGTGTGTTTATTTTATAAGTGGGCTATGGGACTGCCGGGCTGAAAAACTCTAACTACATTACTAGCATACAAAGATAAATGTGAGAAAGGTTCCAGGAGAGTAACATAGGGTTACACATGAGGAAGAATAAGAGAAGAAACATTTCTGAAAAGACAGACCACTGGATTATATAATTAAGGAACAATAAGGAAACTTTCAAAACTCATTTGCGCACGAAAGCTACCAGCCTGTCATGGTCAGGTGCTATTTTCTTGATGTCATCCAGGCAGACGCATGAGATGCTGGGTTTGTGAATAACACACACATAGTGGCAGGACACAGGTAGAGTGGTAGGTGAAGCTATGGTTTTGAAGGCATCTTGTGAGAAATTCTGTACGCGTGAAGTGGGAACAGGAAAACTGACAGGCTAGGTGGCTGAGCAGGGCCTTGTTTGCCATCAGGGTTAGGAGAGGATGGGCATGGGCGCCTTCCAAGTAGTGTCATGGTTACTCCAGAGAAGTGCTGCTTTCCACAGCCCTTGCTTCTCCTGGGTGTCAGGATTAAAACCGTATTGCCACACCTCCTCAGCATCTTCGGTTTGAGGACTGAGAAGAGTGTTTGCCCTTTCACTCTCCATCCTTTATTCTCAGCTTGTCCATGGTTCGCTTCCTGGCTATCAGATGTCGTATATCCCCTGAGCTGAAGATGTTTGTGATAGGCATATCAAAAATGGGGCCCCCATTTTTGATTTAAAAGAATACTAGAATACAGGGAAGCATATGTATTCTCATTTGCATACGTAAAGGATTGGGAGGACACCAACCGCCTGGCAGTGGCTACCTGGAAACTTCCATCCATCTGTGTATTTCAAATACTGTTTTTCAATAAGTGTTCACATGTGGTTTTCATTATATATACTTGGTAGGCATTAAAATATGTGAAGTAAAGTATGAAGAGCATAGAATTGGATGCTTCCATTTAGATCCTGAGTGTGTGTGTGTGTGTGTGTGTGTGTGTGTGTGTGTGTGTGTGTGTGATGGGAGGGAGTTATACCAAAGGTACCAAAAGGGAAAAGAGGTTCAGATTTGAATTAACATAGACACTTTTAAACATGGCAAAATACTTGCATTCCAGTTATAGAGTTGAGAGTCAAAACACACTAACCTGCAAGAGTCGGTCACCCTCAGAAGCGTCCTTACCCCACTGCAAGTAGCCGACATCACTGCGGGTCAGGACTCCGTGTAATGTTTCCTCAGACCTTCCTTTCTCATCGCCGTTGAAGACATTTGGACTTGCTCTCCCAGTCAAAATCATGTTTATAACTGCCTAGATTGAACGTTTTGTTAATATTTATACTTTAGTAGCAATGAAATGAAGACCGTTTTCTTTAAAAAGTATGACAGAAATGGTCTGGGATGCAGCTCAGTGACAGAGTGCTTGCCTGTCAGGCCTGAGGGCCTAGATTCAACCCTCAGCACAAAAAGATAAAACAATCATTTTAAATGCTCATGTTTTACTAAAAGAAATGCAGCTATGCAAGCACAGTTCTAGAAAAGCACATGTGTGATATGAAATTGGTAGAATTAAAGCCACATTTTTTTTTAAACATTTTTCCTGAGTCTTAACCTAGAACTCATCCCTCCCACCTACTTACTAGTCAGGTTTTCTTCCTTTGTGTTTGTTTACATTGTTGTGACTTAGGAACATGGAGCTAAAATGTTGTATGCCTTTTGTTTTGTCAGATCTTAGGGATACCTGGTGAGTCTTGTCAAGGCATCTCTGTTTCTGAGATCTCTGGCTTTTGTGGGTAATCTGGGAAGGACTGTGGAAACCAGAAGGCAGGGTCTGATAGCAGTATTTCATCTTTCAAAGACAGCATGACCAGGCTTTGCTCAAGAAGAAAATGGACTTACTTAGAAAACAAGCCTGATTCAGAGTCTACAAAAGAAACACAGTCTTCTCTCCTACCTGCCTGCACAGGATGCTTCCAGCACGAGACTGCAAGAGATGAGTGGCAGTGACATCCAGGTCCTTCTGAAGCCTGCAGAATGAGGGGAGCTGTCAGCATCTGGCCCAAAACAGTGATCATATCAGGGAATACAGCAGGAACAAGGCCACTGTCCCTTGCTCATGTCCTTCATGTTTCTACATGTCCAAGGACTAGGACCAGGGTTGCAGGGGTGATGGAGAAGCTATGGTTTGGATGGTGAAGTAAGGAAGTGGTAAGGAAGGAGAAAGAAGACACATACAAATCCTATAATAGAATTCCTATGTATGCTGTAGATGGATTCCAGGCTCACTAGAGAAGAGGCTTGTCCTATACGACCGATCTTTCCTGACAGTGTGACACATGACCACACCAGAGAGTGTTGGCTTCAAGCAAGACTGAACAGACTCATCAAGTGGAAACCAGAGTGGCTATGACTTCGTTTCTTGGCTTAAAGATCAGAGACCAGGGGTTGGTCGTACCCTTGACCATTGGTCTGTGGTTCTTGACAACCAAGAGAAATAAAGTGATGAGATAGAAACAGTATGTGTTCTTGAGTTGACTTATTCAGAGATTGGAGGGCATGTCCTCTGTAAATGACATGTAACTGAGGATAACGCTATTCAAAGTATAGCAGAAGAGAAGGTGGTGTAGACTTGAGCATTTACATTTTAGTGGTAGCTGAGCATGGTGGCACAGTGCTATAATCCCACTTATCCGGGAGACTAAGGCAGAAGGATGATGGCAAATCTGAGTTCAACCTGGATAATTTTACAAGAACATGCCTCAAAAAATAAAATGAAATGTTTTTAAGTGGCTGGGCATTGTAGCTCAGTAGTAGAGTTTGCCTAGTGTTTGTGATGTCCTGTGTTCTAATTTCAGCATGCATGCACATGTGCACACACACACACACACACACACACACACACACACACTCAGTTTATGGTGATGCATTTATTTAAATACATGGTTTTAGTTGTTAATCTTGGGATTAAACTTTAGGCCTCATACATGCTGGTCAAGTGCTCTAGGCTGAGATAGATCCTTAGTTCCTTTTTGATAAAACCATGACACACCTATGGAGTCAGAGGACAACTTGTGAGGATCCGTTCTCTCTCACACTCTGATTCTGGGGCTCACACTCAGATCCCAAGGCTTGGTGACAAGCGTCTCTTACCTGCTGGCCCATCCTGCCAGCTCCCTAGCCCCATTTCACTCCTTATTTTGAATTAAAATCACACTAATTTGCCCATTCTGGCTTTAAACTCACCCTGTAACCTAGGCAGACCTTGAACTTGTGATTCCCTTGACTCAGCCTCCTGAGTGACTGGGTTAACAGGCCTGTGAAGGCATGTCTACTACATCTTTATCATAGTAAATGACTTTAAGAATTTGCTTATTTACTAATGTTGAAGATACTAATGAGAAGAATATTAATGTTTAGAAACAGGTCTACACTTAAATACGTGTTGATTTAAATGAACTCACTAACCAAATAATGACACAGCCCATACAAACGTGATTGTCACAAAAGACAGAAATACTGCTGCAGGTCTTGTAATTCTTCCCTCCCAGGAGCCCCTACGCCTTGTCTGACTCTCAAAATCCTGTGTTTCTTTCAGAGTCTGGAAAAAAGCCTACCTCTTCCATGAAGCTACTGTGCATTCTGGAGGACCCTTCCTCCTCTGGAATCCACCAGGACTCATTATCTCTATGCCACTTTGGGATGTCAGGTGCTGCCTGGGTTTCCTCCACTATTTCTGGGTACATCTGCTGTCTTCCCCAGAGTGGAACCCACAGAAGATGAGCCCCTCATCGTCTCTCATTATACTTCCCATGGTGCCAAGAACAGAACTTTGCATAGCATAGACAAAAATTAGACATCTGAGGGGTTTTTGTGGATAATAAGATATTCACAAAAGACACCTTGCCTACTCATATGGACGAATCAACTAAAGAAAAAGACACATGGGCAGAAGAGTAACCACTGGATAAAACAGGGAATGAGATTAGTTTCCTACCAAGTTCACATCTATGTGATCCCAATCCTGTTGGCAAAGCCCATGTGGATGTTTGTGAAATGTACCTCTCAAACGTTCTGGAGAAGACCAGGCTGTAGAGGAACAGGATGACACCGTGGCTTCTTTCCCCTTGGAACTGTGAAAAACAAGACCGACATCTTTGCTTAAAAGCACTGTGGATAGAGGGCACACATGTGGGTATGACTTCAAGGTCTTAGGTCTAAGAAAAGCCCACCCCCTTCCTAGTTACTGGAAGAGCGGAGGCTCTTCTTCCCAGTCACTTCCTTCTTCTTCACTTGAAGGCCACCTATGGGCCAACATTCTCTTGGTCTTCAGCTTAGCCTTTCTTTCTTCTCCTTCTATTTAGTGATTCTCTTTAAATCACAGCTAAGATGGAGTCTGTTCCCTAGCAGGACCCTTGGTGCCACACTGAGCTGGCCTGCTTTGCTGAATATATCTTTTCTAGTTACCCCACTGAGTTCAGAAGAAGCAGGGGACTCACAGAAAGAGCTTTGGCATTGACAGGTGTACAAAGACAGTTTTCTTCATCAGCTTCTTTAGTTTTATCTGCACATTTCACAACTACTACATTCTCTTCCTCCAACCCCCGGGATTTGTTGCAAAGGTTAAATGGAATGGTACACATCTTGGTTTTTGGAACATTCTGGATCCATAGACTCTGTCCCTCTTTAAGGCTGTTCTACCTAGAACTTTCAAAAGGTAATTTGTGACCCCATGGATCATATCCAAACTGTCTGATCAAATCCAATCCTCTCCGGGGCTAGCCTTACCTTAGCTTTCTGTCAGCTTTCTCCTCACTGGAAAGCAGTCCCTTTGCTGGCCTTCCAGGTGTCCAGGGCTAAAGCCTCCTTTGAAGGCACAGCAACAGGAAGGCTTTTGACAAGACACATTTCGTTTTCTTCATGGATTAGTGTGTCTACATGTATATCTGTATCCTGGTAGAGCACAGAACCCTCAGGCCTGAGAACAGGTTCCAGAGACATAGGTGAAAGACAGGACTTCAAATGAGTGTTCTTCGGGGCATAAGAGATATGGGAAGTGTGGGGCCTGAGGCTAACTGGAAAGCTGTTGTGTATTAGTTACCTCATTGCTGCTACAATAATACCACAGACTTGGTGGCTGAAAACAACACTGAATAATTATCTAAGGCTCCAAACCCAGCATGGGCACAGCGGAAGTGACAGTTACTCACCTGGGTTCTAATGGAGTTCCTAGCCTAACCCATGGAGTGTGGCCTTTTCCAACTTGAAGGACCTGCCCTTGTCTCTTCTTCATGGCCCACCACCTAGTCTTTTCTCTATCCTTATACCTCCCTAGCTTTCCTACCTCCTTCTTCCCATTTGTAATGACACCGTGGTTAATTAGGCACACAGTGCAATCCAGAGTCCTCCCCCATCTCAAGATCCTGAGTCACACCTGCCAAGTCCCTTTTACCAGGTAGGACTCTCCATCACCCCATCAGCTCATCTGTTGGGATTAGCAGCCTGTCAGTTAACTGAAGACGTAAAAGAATGTAAGTTCAGTGTTGCCGTCTTTTCTGGGACAAATTCTGATTCCACAATTCGGTTGTGAAATTTCCTGATTTTTTTTTTGACATGTACAGATTCAGATGTGAAGAGCTGTAACACTATGCAGGCTGGCGTTCAGCTCATATGAGACAATGTATTTGATTTCCTAGGGTGACTCTAACACTTTATCAGAAAATTGAATGTCCTGAAATAAAAGGAATCCATATCCTAACAATTCTGGGAATTGGAAGTTTGAAACCAAGGTTCAGAGTAGGGCAGTGCTTTCTCTGAAGGCCCTGGGACAGGGTCCTTCCTGAATCTTCACACATTGCTTGCTGAAGCCATTGGCACTTATTGGCTCGCAGGCCTATTACCCAGACCTCTCTCCATCTTAGCTATGTCTCATGGCACGCTTCCCATGAAGCAGTCTGCAAATTTCCCCTTTTACAAACTATCGGCTATGGAATTCCAGCTCACCTGATCCAGTCTGACCTCTTCCGAACTCAACTACATCTTTAAATGACTACATTTTCAATCAAGGTCACATTCCTGGGAACTTCAATCTGTGTTTTTGCAGGGCAGGAGGAAGGGGCCTAGGACCTCAGCATTTCACTTGATTGAGGAGGTGGGGTGGAGGCTTTCAGCTGACAGCAATAGTCCTCCTGCCCACAAGCAGCCCTCAGATCTCTATGTTGAAACCTCTGTCTAAATAAATCGGGATGCAGGACAGATGCAACTGATAGTAAGTAGAATTTGAATAAGGTCTGTTGATTACAGTGTTGTAGCCAGAAGATTTCTCTGGTCCTGCCTGGAAGGGATGCTCCCCTCACTCAGGAAATCGTGCCTGCTCCTCCTTAGTGGGGCTGTGGTGAGAGCCAGCTTGGGTTGGCTGACTCGGGTGGCCCTCATGCCTCCCCGCCAGCACTGCATAGTCCTCATGGACTTAAGACATTTTCTAATCATGCCTGCCCAATTCTTAGTTTTGGATGGGGGAAACATGTTTGTAGCCTCAGCTCAGATCCCTGACCGAAACCCTGTCTCCATTACTTTAACCAAGATAATCTACAGTGTGGATGTAAGTACCCATGCCTAAGTTCTGTGCCTCTATTGCCTTTGCAAGGGGTTTTATAAATCTCAGTTCTGCCCATGTACTCTGCAACGCATGGCTTCATGGTTAGCCTGCTAATTATCCTCTGCTTACAACAGAGGTCTTTAATTCTTTAGAAAATCCTGTTTCATTTTCTTCTCCTCTATAGAAGAGCCTTTAAAAAAAACACCTTCCGCTTTTCTGCCATTCTTAGCCACTACTTTGTCCCCTCTTTACCCAGGCTGGAGAAGAGGCAGTGCAGTGGTGGATGTTGTGAAGGTGCCCTCAGAAGAGGTGAACGGAAGCTGCCTTTGCAAGGCCCTAAGTCACTTACTTGAAGTCAGTGTGACCCGTCTTTGACACAGCTTAATTTGCTTCCATTTTTGTTTGTTATTCACGAGATGAGGTAAGCCTGCTTAAACATTTTCCTCCCCTCCAAAGAAATCCTGGTATCTGCCCTGAAAGGTATGTTTTCTAGGATTGATTAGCTGAAGAAAGGAGGCGTCCATGAGTGGCTTCTGTGTGATCTGGCCTCTGTCCAGGCTGTGAGGAGGGAAAGGCAGGCTTGTCTGTCTCTTGTTCTGCCCTTCCTTAGCCCTCAAAATGACCTGGTTTTCTTAACGAGCACCATTAGAAATATGCTTTTTAAAAGAATGAAGATCTCGGTAAGATCAGTTCCACATAAAGGGATTACCTCAACATTTAAACACTTACACATTGTAAATGATCATAGATGAATTTCTCAGCGGCTTCTTTCTCTGAAAATTCAAACAGCTGGAGCTATAGATCGGGAATTGAAGATAAAATGAAAAGGAAGATGAAAGGCATCCCTCTCTAAGAGATATCATTTCACTGTTATTACCTAAAGGGAAGTTTTTGTTTCATTATAAAATCACATTGCTAAAAACTGACATCAAACACAAGGCCACATAAAACATACATGGTAAAGTTGGGTGGTGATGGCATCCCTGTTATATCCCTCAATTTGAGTCACTATGATATCTCAAATCATAAAACCATGAGCAGGTAATTTTTCTGTCCTGATAGAGTTTAACTGTTTTTATGATAA
>CABHPH010159382.1:0-40019 GCA_902168325.1 Peromyscus nudipes | reverse complement strand
AAAAAAAATGTTTTTTGGTCTACTTGTGTAAGACTGTAAGACAAATAGAAAGAAGGCTATATTTAATGTAAGGCTGTATATAACCTTCAAGAAAATTGATTCTTGTATAAAGAATCGAAGATCTGTGGCTACATTTCTGTTGAGCTACTCCTGGCCTGGCTTCAGAGAGTAGCACCTAGCCTTAATCCATCTTTTGTTTAACCAATACTGTTTGTTTCTCTTGTTGCCCTATGTGAATCTTATCTCAGAGTCTCCCAAGGAAACAAAGGCCTATGCAAACCTTGGTTCACGAAACCCAGAAAACCATGGTACCTGATGAATCAAGAAATTTGCACTTGGCATTGTATTTTTGGGAGCTCCTTTCAGGTTGTTTTGAGCATATGGAAATCAACTTGCTAAAGTATAAATATTGAGAAAAATACAAATGCAATAGGCAAAGGGAAAGTGCTTCAGTCTTTAGAGGCTGAATCCCTCTGTAGCTGAGAAAATTTAGATTCATTCTTAAGGTGCCTCTGGGTCTTCTTTCCATGGATCCACATGAACCCACATACCTGTGCCACAACACTTTGTGATACTCTCCTATCCAAGCATTATCATGGTTATGATATTCAATACTGACTGTACCTCAGATCCACTCCTCCAAGGGTGCTGATCTTGCCTTTAATGGTCTAATTACCCTTTTGAATTATGCATTAGCATTTTCAGAAGCCAGAGATTCAATTATTATTTATCTACCTTCTGAATTTGGTACCATTCTATTTACTGCAGAAGTCAGTCTTTGTAAGAAATCAGTAAAAGTTTCTTCTGGGCCCTGTATAACTTTAGTAAATGATTCAATTTTCTTTCCTACTTCTTCAATTCTCTCCCAAGCATGCTACATGGCATAAAACCAGGGTCTGATCATCATATAGAGATTGCCTTTGTACATTAGCATAATCTCCCTCTCCAAGAGCTTGGTGTTAGCAAATTTCAACACCTCTAGCCCTAATTTGTTGTTCAGTAGTCTTAGTATCATCTTTCCACCAGGTATTCCACTGTAATTGAGGATCAGCCTCCAAGAATGCTGTAACCAAATATCTCCAGTCTTGAGGGATAATTTTATTACAAGTTGACCACAATTTTAATATCTGCTTCACAAAAGGTGAATGCATGCTGTATGAGACCCTCACTTCCTTGAATCTCCTTAAATCTAATATTTCCACAGGAGCCCATTCAGCTCTTACATAGCCTTGGGGATATCTGTCATTTGGGAGTTCCTATAAGGTTACTGAGTAAATTAAGGTTAGTTGTTTGAAAACCTTATGCTGTTCCTCTCTAACCTTATAATTTAATGCTGAGATTTGGTTCTTTAAATTTCTCTGTCTGTGTCTGAATATCTCTATGATCTATTTTAATAAGTTTTTTCTAAAACTTGTATCTTGGCACTCATATTAACCAACTATTTTAGTAATAAAACAAAAATGATCAAGCAGATAATATTTATAATTGGCATTACATAAAGCCCATCTAAATTAATTATCCTCTCATTTAATTGCTTCTTTTTCAAACCATCCAGTGTATTATCATACAGAGGCCTAATCCCATCCATTGTAATTGTGTTTCATACTTTTTAATGTGGAAAAAAAACTCTCTTTTAACTAATTCCCCCCTTCAAGAATTCCAAGTTGTCTAACCAAATCTGCTGCTGCTGATGGTGAAGATGCAAAGCTGCCTGCTGCTGTATAGAACAGAAGAAGCTTGAGTGGTTTTCAAGGCAGCTATTTAGTGTGGCAGCAGCCAAAGGAGGTCGTCCAGGGAAAACCTACAACCCACTGGGAGAAGGAATCCACTGTCTGAAAAATGCACACAGGAGATTGTGGGGAAGAAGCACGTGCAATGGGAGCTGCCTAAAAGGTAGAGCTGGCCAGGGTTGAGAGGCTAACTCTGGCAGCATTCTGAGCCCACATACTTGTGGAGTTTGCTGCAGAAATGCTACAACAGAAAAAAATCCCAACTTGCTCAGAGGCTTGGGGGGAAAAAAGTAAAACCTTAGCCAGCAGGGTGATGATTCTGGCTGCATGTAGCTCTGGCCTGTACTGGCAGCTGCAAAGGCATAGGCAAGTGGCTTTTTTTTGGTGAATTCATGCCCTACAAGTTGGACAACAGATATAGCATGAATTCTAATTTGTCTTAATAATAAAAACCTGGGGCCAGATATTGGGGTAGATGCTGAAAGACTAGAGAGACAAAGGAGCAAGTCACAACTGTAAGGGTTTGGTCTTTAATTATGTCATCAGCCTTCGCCAGTGTCCCAGCCTAAAGCAGGTGGGCACTCTGTTCCCTCTCTTCCTTTCTGCTCCTTTCTCCCATCGGGCCCCCTCTCTCTCTCCCTCACCCCCTCTGTCTCTCTGTCTCTTTCTCTCTTGCCTTCTCTCTCTGTCTCTCTCTTTCTCCCTCTCTATCTCTCCCCCCCAATAAAGCTCTAAAAAGTTAACCATGGCTATGATTCTTTTAATCAGCACGCTCCTCTGCCGGCATGGCCGCTGCGGGCGGCGACCAGCCATGAGGGGCAGCGCCGTTTAACCAACATCGTAAAAATAACTAACATTCATCGTAAAAATAACTAACATTCTGGTGCCGTGAACAGGAGCGGGCACTTCCAGGCGCCTTCCGCCTGGAAACTCGTGAACCGGGATTGCTGCGCAAAACCGTAAACTGCTCCGGACGCGACAGACGGCCTTTTCCATCTGCCTCGGCGTGATACCTGCCATGCCACACCGCTTTCTTGATTGGTGAGTCCCCCCCACATTTCGGCCAGCGTAAATGGTTTCTTGAATCTCTGAGAATGACCGTTGAGCGTCTGGCGTCTCACGAGCATTCTTGAGACTGGGGGAAACCCCTGGCCACAGTCTTCATTGGCTACAGTCGGTCCCTATTGCAGGCCTACATTTTAGCCTTCTCCCACGTCTGCAGCCTGAGATATTTCTCGCATTGGGACCACTGCCGTTGGGTGCGTCCTGGGGGCTACGTGAGACCGACGCATCTATCTGCTTGACGAAGCGGCACACGCTGTCCGGATTCCCGGGGAATCCTCTCCTCATGTGGCCGTGGCCCCCGCTTTTCTGGCTGACAAGCTAAAAAGTGGCCTGTGCCAGGAATCCGCCCTTGGTTTTGGGGATGCCTGAGGCCTTGGCTCCAGATCACGTTTTTTATTTTTTCTCTCGGCTACAGTCATGGGACAAAGGGGCGGATAGGGGTGGGCACTAGTAAACCTGGCCGAAAAACAGCATCTCAGGAACTTCTGCCAGCGAACGGGCAAATAAGAGTTACTTTATCTCCAAGTTCTCCAAGCTTTCTGCTAAAGTTCTAAACCCTTTTCCTTCCCCTCGTGGAACCTTTTCTGTCTGACTTCCGCCGGCAGTGGGCGGGCTCAAATGGACAGGCTTGGACGGGCCCAAATGGGCGGGCCTGGGCGGGCTCAAGTGAGCAGGCTTAGATGACTTCTATGACTCACCCTAACTCACCTTAACTCCACCCACTCATTCTCAAACTGCCTTGTGAAGCACAGATGGGTCTGGAAGCAGCTAATTTCCATACAAATAAGTTTACAGTAGTCAGGATGGCTCTTAAGCCAAAAAATCAGCTTATATCCTCAAATAAGTCTTCCGAAAGTATCGGTTTATAATCTGCCTACTGACAGATCTTCCAAAAGCTGTCCTTAAGCCATCAATCATCAGGAAAAAAAAAATTCAGGACATAGAGTAAAATCCGTCTCTTGTTCCCCAGACCTCCCCGACTAAAACTTAAGCATCTGGAGAGCAAGGCTCCTGACCCCACAGGCAAAAGAGTGGCATTTAAGGTGTGCCAGGGAAGGGATAAAAGCCCGAAAACAAAATTGCCAAGTACTGGCACTCGCTGACTCCCAAAAAAGCTGTTGGGTCCCTGTTTTAAGTGAGGAAAAGGCCACGGGCCAGCGAATGCCCTGCCAGGCCATCAACAGCCTTGTTAAAGGTGCCGCCTAGAAAGTCAAAGAGTCAGCTGACTGCCCCCAGGCACCAAGATGCATGGGTACATCAAGCTAAGACCTCCAACAGACCTAGGTTTGGCTACAGACATGGCAGGGAACCCAGAACGCAGCAGGGAAGCGATCTGCTTTTTCCTTCTGGACACCAGAGCCACTGACTCAGTCCTGGGAGTTTTGGGATGTCACCTCTCCTTTATTGTCGGGTACAGAGGACAGCCTTACCACCTCACCAGATTTAATTGCACTTTCAGAGTTACTTAATGAAAAAGATTTCCACCTAAAATAAGAGCTCATTGCTCTACTCCAGATCCACTGCCTGTGTTTCTCACGTGCATACAGACAGGGCCCTGATCTTTGCCTTGTCCCTAATTCCAAAAAATAAATTCTCATGTACCACAAGCTTTTCTCTTCCCAGTTCCCTGTTCTAACTCACTGTTCAGCTAATGGTTCAGGCCCACCACAGAACCAGAGTCCAGAGATCATCAAATAAGAAACTGTAACAGCTAAAAGGTATTTCCACCCCCAGACCCAAAAGCGTCTGGGTGCTACAAAAGACTTTAATGTAAACATCTATTACTATGAGATGCTTTTAACAATTGATCACCTGTCTCCTAGATGCTGAACTGGTAAAGGAAACAGGTGCTTTAAAATAATCTATCTCTGATAAAGCTTAACATGTTTCAAAATCCATAGGGACAGGCCGGATCTACCTCAGATAAATGTCAACATAAACTAATAATGATTCTTTTCTCTCAAGTTTTTTTCTGTGTCACCAGCATCTTGTCAGACAGAAAGTTCCCAGCCACAACCAAGAGGGATACATGTCTCCAGAACAACGGATGACAGACAGCATCCCACAACGCCTGTCTACCTCAGAAAACTCCCCTTCTCCATTCCCCCCAGAGCCAACCAACGTCCAATTGTCAGCTGGAAGCAGTTTTTGTGAGGAACGACGCCCCTATTCCCATCTACCTGCTTTTTTTTTATAATAAGGGAAAGTCTGGGATGTAAGGGTTTGGTCTTTAATTACGTCACCAGCCTTCACCGGTGTCCCAGCCTAAAAAGCGGGTGGGCGCTCTGTTCCCTCTCTTCCTTTCCACTCCTTTCTCCCATCGGCCCCCTCTCTCTCTCCCTCCCCCTCTGTCTCTCTGTCTCTCTCTTTCTCTCTCGCCTTCTCTCTCTGTCTCTCTCTTTCTCCCTCTCTATCTTTCTTTTTTATTTTTTTATTTTTATTTTTTGGTTTTTCGAGACAGGGTTTCTCTGTGTAGCTTTGTGCCTTTCCTGGAACTTACTTGGTAGCCCAGGCTGGCCTTGAACTCAGAGAGATCTGCCTGGCTCTGCCTCCCAAGTGCTGGGATTAAAGGCGTGCGCCACCACCGCCCGGCTAAGCTTTATTTATTAAAGCTCAAACAAAATATCACCACATACAGACAATGATAAAGGTATATATGTGGGCCCTGGCCCCCCACTGTGAGTGGCTGCCGCCTTGCTTGCCGACCTTGACCAGATGTCCTCCCTATGTTGATTCCCTACTGGCTTCTTCTCACCTCCTGATCACTGGAGGCTCTTCACCAGGGGTTCTTTGTTCGTGTATCCTGCATTTGGTATAAACAGCTTAGATGCAAGAATGTAGAACATTTGGTAGCAAACTTCTGCCCTCCGGGGATACTCCATTGTCCTGTAAGCCTGTACTTAAGGTTTCTTCCCTCTTTCAATAAACAGCATTAGGCATTCTGCCTTGGCAAATGACTCGCTGTCTTTGTCTCTGTTTTTTAATCCACAGTCCCTCGCTTGGACACAGTGAATGGTTAGTGGTAACGTGGGCGTTGTCACAACATATATAATTTTCTACATTTTTATTAAAAATAAACTACAGAAGTCTTCATTTTATTTATTTAATTTATTTTTATGCATTAGTCTCCAATAATTTTTACTACCTCATTTCCATCTCAAAATCTGAAAACTCAGTGATTACAAAGTTTCTAAGAGTTTTCTTCCTGCCAAGCTCATGCCAATAGTCATGGTCTGAACATTTTTTTCCAAGATATGTCTGGAATATTCTATAATGGGCAGCATAGGGTAAGGTCCAGGGGTAGCTTGTACATCTCTCTGCTCCTTATATAATTTGGGTTTAGTGCTGATAAGTGGAAAACATGACAGTTTGTAGAGATCATGTCCAGAAAGTTTTCCTTCTACTTCATTAGAAATATTAACCAATTATGAGCCCCAGAGTATCCCAACATATGTAAAGATTCTAGAGGTAGCCAGAGATAATGCAAAATGCACCTCTTCGTTGTCTCTGCATCATCTCTCCCTCCTCCTTTTCATCAAGAACAAGTTGAGGAACTTTATTTACTTGTTATAATTTCTAGCAACAGGAGATGAGGGGCATTGGGATTTTTCACCCAGAAGTTTCATTCACAATACAAACTCTTCTAGGAACTAAATGACTCAGAATAACAGAGCTCAAAACAGGGCCAGTAGATGAAGCTAGGCCCACAGTGGTGGGTCCAGTTGAGGGGCAGGATGGTGTCATCATCATGGCATTGCTCCAACGTGATGTAAGTTCTGTCTATACCCCTAGGCATTTGCTGGCATAGCAACAAGGATGGAGCATTGTAGTTACAGGGAGGAAGCATTGATAACGCAGGTTCAGGTAGGAATAACTCACTGTTGATGGTCAGATTGACTGAGGATTTCCCTGAGACCTTAATGTATGGACAAGGGATGTCTTTCTTCTCTGTAAACCAGGAATATGCTTGGCATAGGTAGTAATGGCCTGGGACCAGGGCCTGGGGGAAGCTATAGCTTCAGATCCCAAGAATTCAACTCCAACCATATAAGTAGCTATGGTTAAAAGTACCAAGGTGCTAGGCCTCTGTGTTAATCCCAAAGATTGGAAGAGAATGACCACTGCCCCAAATACTCATGGTCCAGTTAATTAAATCAAGCAATTAATTAAAACAAGCTTTTTAAAAAATTTGTGTACATGGATGGCTTCCTCCTAAGGTGGGGTTTGGGAGGTCAGCATTGCATGTGAGAAAGACAAGGCTTTGATAGAGCTCAAGGGTAGAGGATTTCTAAATGGGAAAATATGTGAGTTTGCAGGATCAGAACATCACAGGTGGTCAAAACCAGGTAATCACAACAGATCGTCATAATAAGGAAGTCATAGGGGTCATATCATATAACCTTTTGAAACAGTGAGAGTCACAAGATGGTTATGAATAACTGTTTGAAACAAAGAAATTCCTAAACAGGCAGTACAGAATCACCTGAAGTTAAGGTTACAGGTGGGGCATAGCCTAATCCCTGAAAAACAGAAGTATAATCATAAATGGGAATGGACATAGTTTATCTTTATTATAAGTTGGCTTTTAAGCCTAAGTTTAAGGCTCATTCTTAATCTGTTATTGAGATATCCAGTGTTATTCTTGTGCAACATTGATTCAGCCTCCCACTGATTTTCTGCCACTGTAGGATAGCTTTTTGCTGACACTGTCCCATCTGTACTTTCAGAAGAAAACTGCATAAGATGCTTTAAACTTGCTTGGCATAAGACATAGTTTGTGCAAGACCTCCCAAACCCAGCTTTTATTTTCTCTATCTTATATCTTTCACATCTCCTGGCCATCTCCCAGTTAGGACCCTGTCATGAAAGAACTACCTGATGGTCCAGATCAGCTAACTATTAAATTGTTAATCATGTTCTCTAGAGACAGCCCCCTCCCATTTCTTACTTTTCCTTATTCTTTCCTATGATTGCTATTGAGCACTGGAGGAAGAGTGTTCAACTCCAGACAGAAACTATGGGGAAAGAAAAAAAATGTATTTGAACATGGTATTGTGACCATAAGGACCTTAGAAAGGACTGGTGAAAAAAAAGATGGTTTTAAAGTTAGACTTGTGTTTGGGGGCACAATCATTGTAAGATGTTGTTCATCCAGGCCCTGAGAGACCTGTGCAGATATTTTTTGAAGTGATAAAGACAGGAGAGAAGTAGGTGGGATTATAGGAGATGCAAGGATAGAGAAGAGAGAAGTGGGGTGATTTCGAGGATGAGGGAAGTAAAAACCAACTTATGTTTAATAAATCGGGAGCTTTTCTGGAGTCAGAATGAAACGATAATGGGCTCAGGATTCTACTTACCTAACATGGTGACTTGTGTTGCCATCTCTGTTGGCTATAGAGGAGATGAAGATAAGAAAGTTGAAGAGAATGACCTAAATAGGCTTCTAGTCATCTGATGATTCACATCAACACCACCCCACCTTTCCAATCAAGATACACTTGGTAATGACTATCTCCAAACAAATTCTTTAGGAGTACAGGTGAAAAACAAACAAAGAAATGTAGTGCTTCTAGAAAAATGGGGTTTCTATTGCTGTGTTGAAACACTATGACCAAAAATCAAGTTGGGAAGGAAAGAGATTATTTGCCTTACACTTATGTATAGTGATCATCATCAAAATGCCAGGATAGGAACTAAAAAAGGGCAGGAACTTGGAGGCAAGAGCTTATGCAGAGGCCATGGAGGGTTGCTGCTTACTGGCTTATTCCCCATGGCTTGCTCATCTTGTTTTTTTCTAGAACCCAGGACATGCTGCCCAAGGATGGCCCCAACCACAATAGACTGGGTGTTCCATCAACCACTAATTTACAAAAATGCCTTACAGGCTTGCCTACAACTAAATTTTAGAGAGGGAGGAATTTTCTTAATTGAAGTTCCCTCCTCTCAGATGACTTTTTCCCTCCTCAGCTACTGCCCCAGGACTATGCCTACCTGTAGCCATGTTCCCCACCATGACAATCATAGCCTCTCTCTGAAACTGTAAGCCACAAATAAATACTTTCTTTTAAGATTGCCTTAATCATAGTGTCTTTTCACAGGAAGAGAACAGTAAATAAACTAACATAATAATCTTTTGAAACAGCACGGGACATGACAAAATGTTGTCCAGCAGATGTTTGAAAACAAATGACAGAAGTTGAATGATTTTCATGGTAACCACAATAGTTTTTGTTTTCTTAGTATGAAGTTTGTATCTTTGTGGGATGTGGCTGAAAGATGCCCCTAAACATGAAGAGCATTGGCATGCATATGGGGGGTGAAAAGACAAAGAAGGGTATTTGTGTGCAGAGTCCCATGGGACTAGTTTCAACCTCTGAAAAAGAGCAAGGGATAGCCTTTGAAAGAGTTTTGTCATAGTTTAATCTGTGTGTGGCTGGCATGAACATTAGGAGGAGTGCATGTAGACACCATGCCTTTACAGCAGTGCTACCTCTATAGTCCTTCTTGAGCTTGTGCATCTACAGCAAGGAAGCATGGAAAGATAAATGCATACACTTAATTTGCTTTGTCATTTGTATACAGTCCTAGGATCATCCTATGGAGCTTTTCTATCTACATTTAGTATCTTTCTTCCAAACTTAATTAGCCTAATGTGGATCATTCTTCATAGACATGCCAAGAGATTTGTTTCCACAGTGATTATAAATACCATCCACTTGACAACTTGATTAACCATCACAACTCCAGTCCTTGTTAAATTGACACACAATCACATCACTTTTAAGCCATAACCTTCTGCTTTTTGTCCATAGGCTCACAGCCATCTAATGCAAAATGAATTCAGTCCACCTCTGAAGGTCTCCATCATCTTTAACAATTCCAACACTGTTGTGGATCCAAGTCCATGTGCCATCTGAAACTCAAGGTGAAATCTTGACTTCAGGATCCTACAAAACAAAAAACAAGTTATACTTCCACAGAATAAACATTTCCATTCCAAGAAGAAGTAATGGAGACATATCAAAGTCAAACTTTTAGTGCCATATCTAACATCTTGGGCTCACACTGGAATCATCTGGTTTTCAAGCAGATTATGTATCCACATTCATACTGCCTTGCCTCCTGCAGCTCACAGCCTTTCCCTTGAGCTAGATGCACTTTGTATCTGTAGTGTTCCTCAGTGTCTACCTCATGATCTTTTATCTCCAGTGTCATTGTTTCCCCATTACACTTAGGGTTTATTTTCATAACTTAAGGTAATAGCTACTTAGAACCTCAGTGCTGCGACTCTGACTCAGACACACAGGAACCAGTTCTCAAGCCTCCATGTCTCCTTTATCTTACATCTTTCATGCCAGCACCTGTACAACAAAGGAGAACGGTGCCATATTCTTCTCCAGATGGAACCTGGCTGCCCTGGATCATGGCTGTGGTGTATTCTGCATGCGCATTAGCTAAATCTTCAAAAATCACTTTCTTAGGCAGGTTTTATTTACAGATTTAATTCACCTTATTTTTCTTATATAAAACCCAATGTTGTAGCCTTAGCTGGAGCCTGGGTTCTCTGCATGAAGGCTCTAGTGTGGGTTTCACGAGATGGTTATTGAACATCTGACAAGGAGAGTTGGAAAACGTGGTTTCTTTCTAATCTTGGGGATCATTGAGTTGTAAGTTTAGAAATTGGCACCAAAGGTGGAATTGGCAAGGTCGTGCAATGTGGCAGTACAGCCTCTGGCTGATGTGTAGCAATCATCAGTGGTAACTTCTTGAGTGCAGAAGTAGCAATAATGCCAGTGCCTCTGAAAACAGGGATGCACCAGCACAGAGCTACAGCAGCCTAAGCAGTGCTTTGGATGAAGGAATCCCTACCACTTTTTTTCTTAGTTTAGACTCTGTCCCTTCAAACAAATTTTCATTGTCATAAGTGAAACCTCATGAACCAGACCTCTACCACCTGTGTTTCTCTTGGTATTACTGGCCCATTAAGCCCTGTTTACATGATTTTAAGTTTTTTTTCTAGTGCAAAGAATCAAACACTATAACATTCCTCTCACAAACTTGTCCCTAAAACCTATAAATCACATACTCAGCTTTATCATAGGGATGACCTTATTTCTTGGTGTGAATTTTCTCTATCAGTTACTCTTCTTGTTGCTTTGACCAAATACTTCAAAAAAGCAATGTACTAAAGAAGGTTCAGTTCATTATGGAGAACTCAGTTCATTAGGTTATTAGAGTGGGAAAAACATGTGAGAAGGAACATGAGAACAACTGATAACATTGCCATCTTCAGTAAGTAAAGGAAGTAAAGGAAGATGAATGCTTATGCTTGGCTTGCTTTCACCGTTTTATACAGTCCTGGCCACTAGCCCATGGAAGAGTGTGGGAGACCAGCTCCCTCTTTTCCCCCCAGGGTACTCTTGAGCAGAGAGAAATGAGGAATATATAGATAGAAATATATATAGAGAGACAGTTAGAAAACACAGGATAGCCTCAAGAGGTCCTGGGTCAAAACCCACCAGCCCCTTCTGTCTCTACTGAAGGGCTTTTAAAGGAATGCCAAGGGGTGGAGCAAAAGACCTCCCCCCAGCACAGCCAAGTACAGTCCATCCCAACCACCCGGTGACCATACATGTGGTCAAGCCATCCCCTAATACATCCCTGCTGTATAAAGCAAGCTAGATCTCACCAGAAAATCTCTGTGGGCTCCCACAGGTCCCTCTTAATTTTTTTTAAAAGAGCCCCTCAGGCCCCATCAGATAGACTGAGGTCTGTATTAGGTTGTTCTCCATGATTATTTCTTCCATTACGTGTCATGGAGATATGCCTACCATCAAGCATACTCTGTCTTAGGCTGGAAGCTATCAAAGTTGCCCATCATTGACTCTCAGCCTCTGGCAGGAGGGAGTACTGAGCTTAACTCAGCTCTGGCCCAGGTTCCTATCGAGTTTACAACCTCCACAGCAATCCTCATAGCAGCCACACCTTCCAGTACAGGATTAGAGGATGATAAAGATGGCATATCTTTCTTAGAATGGGTCTTAAGATGTCTATAACAGCCTTAGCTGTGTCAAGCCCTTTTTAAATCAATAAACTCTTGATGCAAACCGTATCAGCTAAATTATGTCAAACTTAAAGATCCCCTTAGCTTTTACCAAACTCTGGTTCATTAACATCAACATAATTCTAGTATAAACATTCCATCTTTATAACTCTTTAACTAAACTATTATCACTATACATATTTACACTTTTTGCAAGTTTACATTAAACATTTAGACCTACATTCAACATTTACACTTTTCACAAACTCACATTCAACATATACTTATTTAAACTTACATTCTATAGGGCTACTTTATAAACCTTAACATCTAGGAGAGATCTCTGAACTATTACATTATATTCCAACAAAACAGAGTAATTTTCTTTGGACTTCATTTAGAAAGTAGAAATAGTGCTGCTGTTAAACAGTATTTTATGCATTCCAGATCTTTTATAAAAACTCTACTAAGAGCTATCTCAGTTTACAGCAAACCTAAAAAGGAAGAAAAGAGGATGAGGAGAAAATCCTCCTAAGGAACATTCTGTTTCTGAATTGATCAGCTGGCAACTCTACAACAGTCAATTTCCCACCAGGAGAAGATAATTGTCTAAGTTGGAGTGAGGTTCCAGACCTGAAGCTTTCAGCAGGCTCCCCTGTATATCAAAAACATTGCTGAAACTTCATCCCAAACTCCTCAGCAGTATGGGGGAATCTTCCTTATTTTACTGCTATTCCCAGACTGCAAGATGGAACCTCATTATCTGGAACATTGGTTTTGCTGCTTTTCACTCCGGTTCCTCTAGAGGATGTCATTGGAGCTGACATTCCTTTGTACCACACTGATCACCAAACTCTCAGACAATTTTCCCCCTTCTTAATTTTTTAAAAGCTGTATTTGCCATGAGTTCTTTTTAACAATGCTGATGTTTCTGATAAATTTTTATTAGCCCAATATTTCTGGCAAGGTTATTTGTTCACCAAACTGCTATTGTTCAAAGGAGTCAAGAACATAGATATTGTTTTATGAAACACATTCGTCATTATCTTACTCTGAGGAAGAACATTTTCATGAGTTAGTATTTTCACTTCATTGACTAGCTTCTCAACCCCTGACGCCAATTTTTAATAGCAGCTGTAATATAATCTGACCATGAGTTATTTAGCTCAGACTGTAATTGTAGCTTTTCAACTTTTAGTAAGACAGTTAGATTTTCTGAAGCTTGGTCCCCATCTATAAAGCAGTATTTGTTTTTGAATGACTGCTTCCTTGCCCCCTATTAGATTTGTAAAGGAATCATTTATTGCAGAACTTTTGATTATTCTCATTTGTTCTCTCTAATATCTCCTAACACAACCCAGCTTTTTTATTTTTGCTTGCCCATAATTTTTCCCATGCCTAAAGTAATTTCCCAGTGTAGGAATCACTTTCTTTTGCTTTAAGGGTTTCAAAATGGCTTATTGATAAACGGTATTTGTATTTTAAAGGTCTCCTGAGAGGCAAGCTTTTGATCACCTGTTTGTGTTTTGGGAGAAAAAGCCAAGCGTTTTAGCCGTGCTTGGAAAAAACTAATGTTTTAAGTTAAGCGTTTGAAAGTTTTTGTCCCAGTTTATCTGCCTTTTCTCTGTACTGGCTTGCCTATGCTGTCTTGCTTCTATGCACTACATTTCCCAAGATGCCTTTCTTTATATTGGCATGCTACTACAAACTACTATTCCCATAATGCCTCTCAGGTCTGGTAGGAAACTTCCAGTTTCCTTTACAGGGTTTATTTTCCTGGTTTTGCTTTTTGCAATGGGAGATTTGAGTCAACCTCTTTTGCTTTTTTTTTTTTTTTTTTTTTTTTTAAACCACAGGAGATTGAGAGATTTCTGTTCTCCCTGAAATTGATGGCTTTGATAGGTGTGTTTCTTTGCTGATACTGTCCCTGGAACTGAGTTTTACCTGCCTACTCACACATATTCAGGCAGGTCCTTTTGTACCTGAAGCAAAAATTCCCTCGGGGTTTGCTCTTCCAAGTTACTGGTCAGTGAAAGAAAGTGAAAAGCACTTAAGATAAAGCTTTTTCACAGCCTTTCAGAGAGACCTTTCCCCTGATAGATCTGTGTCTCATCCCCGGACACACAGTCCCTGATGCTGTAGCACCTGTAGCCAAGGCTCAGCTTTACTGGTTCCTCCATACCAGCAGCCCCTCCTGTCAGGGAGGAATCTGCCTCCCTTAGCTCTCTGCAGCTCTCCACCTACACTTTCCCGAGCTCCATGGCTAGGTTCTAACTGCAGGGGGATTTCTGGCTAGGGCCCGAAGTATCTGCTGTTTTTCTAATACTAGCGTCTAGCAAAGAGGATTTGTCATTTTCAAGAGGTTTATTTTTTTTCTTAGAGTAATTACAGGTGATGTCCCATACTGATATTGTCTCCAGGTGAGTTAAATTCTTGCCCACACAGAAAGAGAAAATCTGAGAAGCAAAGACCTGAAAGGCTTTTTAGTTTTTTAGAGAGAGATTAAGTTTTTTCCAAGAAAGCCTTCAGTTTTTGAGAGAGAAAGACCACCAAGTTTCCCCCGGACTTCTGTTCTCTAAACTTTGGCTTCTTGGCCAAGAGGAAACTGATTCCATTGGTCAAGCCATCCCAATGTAGTCCTGCTGTGTAAAGCAAGTTCAGATCTCACTAGAAAACCTTTGTGGGTTCCCACAGAAGAGTACCACATATGACTATGGCGTGTATTCCCAATTCACTCACCCTTTTTTTCCCCACTCTCCCCTCAAACCTACTCTAGTTGCCATTTCCCACAAAGAAGTTTCCCTAAGCTAAAAGGAGTTACAGATGGCACACATCATATGCTGGACTCACATTATCTAAAGGGTTGAACTTTCTCCCTTTCCTGTTGCCCACATATCAACCAACCACAAGCATGTGCTGTGGGAAATTAATCAATTATGTGGCATGGGGCCTCCTCCCTATCTCTGAAACCTGTAAGAGGAAATGACCATTTTACCTGGTGGCCATGAGCTGTTTTCAGACCCTCCACAATGCTGTCCTTTTTGTGATACTAAGAACTCCCCTGACAATTCTTCCACCAAGGAAAGTTGCCTTAATGTTCCTCTTGACCCTTAAATCCCATAACGTTTTTGTAACTCAGAAGAGACACTATTGAGATAGATTGCCCTTTGTGGACTCCTCTATTCTTCCAATTTATCCATTTCCAACACTGGATTCCATTCACTCTGGTAAGTTTTCCATGGTTCTCTAATAGGCCTTTTCCATCTATAACTCTTCTAAGAACTCCAGCGCTAAATAAGAGTGTTACCCCATGTTTTGGCCCAATATCATTGCTCTAAAACAGGGACATTTAACTATACTTAACTCTCACTTTAGTTACCTGTTTGTGAGGCTGGACACACCTGAAGAAGGGTATAAAAGAGTTATGAAGACCTATTTCTCTCTTGTCCATATCCATTAGGTTATTATTTAATTAATTCATAAACAATCTCTCAAAATTCTTATATACTTAAGTAACTTCATGCACTGCAATGGTTAGTTTTGAGAAACTTCGTATATCTGGCCTCGTTCTACACTAAAAACCTCTGTGTAAATTTTGCACTGATCTCCTCTCCCTGTCTTGAGTCCAATCCCCACATAATTTGCTCTTCATTCCATTCCTCTTACTTCCCTCCATCCAGTCTTCCTCCTGCATCAGAGAACCAGGTCACTCCTTTTTTATAATAGCCATAAATTGGAAACAACTTGAATGTCCCTCAGCCAAAAAATGGATAAAGAAATTGTGGTATATTTATACAATTTTTACTCAGCTGTTAAAAGTATTACTCGGTTGCTAAAAAAAATGGCATCTTGAAATTTTCACTTGAATGGAACTAGAAAAAAATCATCATGAGTGAGTTAACCCAGAAAGCTAAACATATTATGTACTCACTTATAACTGGATATTAGCGGCTAAGTAACAGCTAATCATGTTATAATCCACAGACTCAGAAAGGCTAACTAAGAAGGAGAGCTCAAAGTTAGATGTATGGTTCTCCTTGGGAAGGGGAAATAGAATAGATTTTGGCAGTGGACTGGGGGCAGGTGAAAATAAAAACAGATGGGATTAGGTGAGGGGGGAGAGGGAGACAATATTGGGAGGACATTTTGGGGGGCAATGTGGAAACCTAGTGCAATAGAAACTTCCAGGATTCTACAAGGGTCACTCTAGCGAGTACTCCTAGTACTGGATCATTCAGAGCCTGGGCTGGCCTTCCTCTGTAATAAAACTTGGCTTCTAGTAGTGTGACTTGGACACCAAATCAGCAACAAAACTTTTGATCTAGAATCTCTCTCACCTGAAAGATATGCTGGAGCAATGGAGGCACAGAGCTTGAGGGAGAGTTCAACCAGTGACCAGTCTAATTTTAGACCCATGCCAAGATAGGGAGCCCATGTCTGAGACTTCTTGGATAACCAGGAACCAGAGGCTGATGGGAGCAGGCACAGAGAGCCCAAATTGGGTCATTTCCCTTGGAGGTTGAGGAACCCTGTGGAAAAGGGGACAGGATAATTGTAGAAGCCATAGAGGTCTTGGACACTTGGAGAACTCAGCTCATAGATGTCAACTAAATAGGACTCATAGTGGCTTACAGAGACTGAAGAGTCAAGAAGCATGCATAGGCTTATACTAGGTCCTCTGCACATATTTTATGGTTGTTAGTTTGGTGTTTTTGTGGGACTCCTAACAGTGATAATGGGGGTATCTTTGACTCTTTTGTCTGCTCTTGGGACCCTTTTGCTCCTACTGTGTTGCCTTGCCCAGCCCTGATATGAGTGTTTGTGTCTAGTCTTATTGTATCTTGTTATGCTGTGTTTAGTGGACATCCCTGAGAGGCCTGCTCTTTTATGAAGGGGAATGGAAGAAGAGTGGATGTAGGGGGGAGGGGAGGTGGTAGTGGGGGTTGGGAGGAGTTGCAGCAGGGGAAACTGCAGTTGTGATGTATTGAAAACAAAAAATAATTTTAAAAAGTATTGGCATGTATGTTTCTTTTGCTTTACATTTCATTCTTAGGTAGTTTTGAAAGCATCGTTTGGAGTGACCACTGACCATGTGTGGAACAGGAATTACACATTATCATTAACTCCTTAGAATAGGGTTTCCCAAAACAAGAAGTTCTCAGTATCATAACTGAGAAAAGGAAGAGTTGTGGATGATAACCATGTAGCTGTCATAAATATGTGTGTTTCTGGAGACTATGAGAAAACACTGGTGATGTATATGACTGTTGATACAGCAAGGTTTGCAAAGGACTGTAAATATGTAAGTAAAAATAAACCAACAGTAGAGAAAAAGACTGACTTTTGGTATTGTTATGGAAATTTTCTACTTTTCCAAATTTTCATTGTTTTATAACGAAAAGTCAGTTTTTATATGGAAAAAATAGAAATCGTGAGTGCAAAAACAGTGAACAATTGGCAGCTATGGAGAGAATAGTTTCAAATGCGAGGATGCATGATGACAGTCTTATATCACATGGTATCACTGGGAACTTGATGCATGGATCAGGCTAGAAAAATAGGAAGTTGAGAAATGAAACACAAGCAACTCCAACACCGGCTATGCTGATTCCAGAACAATGCCACCCTCAACAGGAGAACCTGTGTCAACAAGTTTCTAGTCCTTGATGGACTTTTGTCTTCTGTCTCATAAAACTGTTGTGCACTCTTTAATGTGATGACAATTACTCAACTCAGACCTCACACATGCCAATATTTTCTCCTAAATGAATCACTTTAAAGCACTCAATTTATCTGTCATGATATCAATGGCATTAAGCTGTGGCTCAGTCCACCATGATTGACATTTCCACATGTAGCCATCTGTATCTGCAGCAACATGGAATAGATGCTAAATTGGGCTTTTTTTTTTTTTAGGAAAAATTTAATTTTGTTTAAATTAAACAACTTATTCTTCAGCTGAACTGCTCATATTTTAAGGGATACAGTGTCACCTGTGGCTGGAGGTCAGCACTCTGGTCAAACAAAATAGAGATTAACTCCCATCATAGCAGAAATATTCCTGTGTTTGCTCTAAAACTCCTTTGTAAGAAGATGACCTCAGGAGGTTCATGATGGAGCTGAGAGTCATTTCCACTATCCTCTGGTCTCTTTTTTTGGCATATGAATGTTGCCCTGGTTGGGTGTCTTTGTCATTTATTCTGTATGTTTCCAGGGTTCCACATCAGTCTTGAATGCAGCAGCCCTGTCATATTTGAAGCACACTGTTTCATCCCAGTACTCCTCAATCACTGGCTCTCACAACCTTTCTGCTCCCACTCCCATGAGGCTCCTTAGGCTTAAGAAAGATACTATGGACAAAGGTCATGTATTTAAACATAATAAATTTTGACTAGAACAATGAAACACAAGCAAAATTTAAAAACATGCAAATAGGAAAGGAAGAAGACAAGCAATCCTGTTTGTAGATGACATGACCATATATAAGAGACTCCAAAGACTGTACCAGGAAACTCCTAGAGCTGATAAACACCTTAAGCAAAGTGGCATGCTACCATATTAATATACCAAAACCAGTAGCCTTTATATATGCCAAAGTCAAACATACTGAGAATGAAATTAGAGAAACAATTCTAGTCACAGTTGCTTAAATAAAATATCTTGAAATAAACTGAACTAAGGAAATGAAAGTACCATACAAAGAAAACTTTAAAACAGCAAGGAAAGAAATTAAAGAAGATATAAGATGATAAAAAGACCTTCCAGGTGCTGGATTGATAGGATTCATATTGTGAAAATGTCCGTATTTCTTAAAGTCATCTACAAAGTCAATGCAATTGTCATGAAAAGTCTTCACAGTTCCTCATAGGCACAGAGCATAACAATCTTAAAATTCATATAGAAACACAAAAGATTGAGGATAGGAAAAATTCTAAGCAATAGAAATACCTCTGGAGGTATCATCATCCATGGTTTTATGTTATACTTTTACAAAGCCATAGTAATAAAAATTGCATGGTACTGACACAAAACGAGGTACATTTACTAATGGAATAGAATTGAAAACCCATATAGATGTCCATACTCTCACAGACATCTTTTTTTTCTTTACAAAGATGCCAAAAATATACATTAGTGTAAAGACAGCATCTTCAAAAAATGGTTCTGGGGAAAGGGGATGTCTATATGGAGAAGAATGAAATTTGATCCTTCTCTCTCATCCTGCCCCCAAATAAATTCCATATAGATCAAAGACCTCACTGTTATGCCTTAAACTGTAAAACATCTAGGGAAAGGAGCAGGAGGTACACTTCAGGATATAGGCTTGGGTGAGGACTTTGTAGTAGGACACCAGTTAAGCAAGAAATAGAACCAGTAATGGACAAATGGGACCTCATATAATTAAAGAGCTTCTGTGATAAAAATATTAATTGACTGAGGTGGCAGCCTACAAAATGGGAAAAATATTTGCCAGCTATATTTCTGTCAGATAATTACTTTTTTGAACATACAATGAAATCAAAAGACTTATCACCAAGAAAATATACAACTGTCTTTGCTAGTTTTATGTCAATTTGACACACATTAAAATCATCTGAAAGGAGGGAAACTCAGTTGAGAAGATGTCTCCATAAGAGATGGTTGTTTGGCTCGAACTGTTGGGGGGGGGCACCCAGACTAGGATCCATTCCTAGTGCATGGGCAGGCTTTTAGGAGCCCAGTGCCGGTGGTGTGATGCTGTGCACAGCCTTGGTGCAGTGGGGAGGGGCTTGGATCTGCCTAGGCTCAGTGTGCCTGGCTCTGCTGACTCCCCATGGGAGACCTTGATTTGGGGGATGTGGATATGTGGGGTGGCTTGGGAGGGAGGGCTGGGGGGTGGGAGGCGGGAGGAGATGGTGTCTGTGGGTGGTATGTAGAGTGAGTAGAAAATTTCTTAATAAAGAAAAATGAAAAAAAAAAGATACAGGTATAATGCATTTTCTTAATGTTTGATGAGGGAGATTCCAGTCCATTGTGGGCGGTACCATCCCTGGGGCTGGTGGTCCCAGATTCTACAAGAAAGCAGACTGAGAAAGCCATGGGGAGCAAGCCAGTAAGCAGCACTCCACCATGGCCTCTACATCACCTCCTGCCTCTAGGTTCCTGCCCTATTTAAGTTCTTGCCCTGATTGCCTTCAATGATGAACAGTGTTGTAGAAGCATTAGCCAAATAAACCCTTTTCTTCCCAAGTTATTTGTTCATAATGTTTCATCACAGCAATAGTAACCCCAACTAAGATAACAACGTGATTAAAAATGGGGCATGAAACTAAACAGAGAGTTTTCAAAACAAATGCAAATTGTTAAGAAATAAATGCTTTTTTTTGAAAAGGTGTCATCTTTAGCAACCAGGGGAATGCAAATTAAACCTACTTTAAGAGTCTATCTTACTTCAACCGGAATGGCTAAAATTAAGAAAACAAATACAACAGACACTGTAAAGAATATGTGTGGAAAGGGAAACACCTTTCACTGTTTGTGGTGAATGCAACCACTACAAATATCAGTGGGGAGGTTTCTCAAAAGGCTAGAAATAGATTTACCATTAGCTCTAGGCATTCCACTCTTGAGCATACACCCAAAGAATACTATATCCTGTTCTACCGGTTTATGGTTCATCCATGTTCATTGTGCTCTATTATTAATAAAGCAAACACCCTAGATGTTCGATGTTCATCAACTGATAAATGGATAATGAAAATGTGCTATATATACACAATGGGTTCTACTCAGCTGCAAACAAAAATGAAATCATGAAATTTTCAGGTAAATGGATGGTCCTAGAAAGATTATATTGTGTGAGGTAACCCAGACCCAGAAAGACAAATGCCACATGTTTTCTCATCTGTGGTTCATAGCTCCAAGTCTTCAGATGTGAGTACGCAACACAGAGTAACCACAAAAATCCAAGAAAGTATAAAAGAACTATAAAAGGAGTGTGGAAGTGGAGTGGGAGGGGAATGATAGGAGAGAGGTGATATAAAGTGAAAGATGGAATAACAGTTAGTGGGCTCGAAGTGTGGAAGAGGGAGGGAGGGAGGTCTGTACAGAAAAAGAAGAGATGAGGGACAAATAACACCAAGATTGATAAGACCTCAAGTAATGGTATTGTTTTATATTTACCTAAATTTATAGGCAAGACATGTAAGTATACACACACACACACACACACACACACACACACACACACAAACACATCACTTGGGCTGACAATGATCCACACAAGAACCATAGACTAACAAAAACTCCAGTACTATACACAAGAAATAATTCAAATGGATGGTCAGGATAAACTAGGTAGGTTATAGATGTAATCCTTGACTCCCTTTCAGGGGTTGGTGGTGGTCCCCTATTGCTTAAGGCACTAACTATACAACTAGGGAATACAACTCAGATGATTCAAGATAGAACTGCCCTAAAAGTCTCTGCTGAGGTCTAGCTTCCATGATTCCAAAAAATATTGTGCAAGTTGCCAAATGATGCAATTAAACAGTCCTGCAGAGCTCCAGTGTCCATGTCAATTATCAACATATGCTCATATGGCTCAAGGTATGCATTAAGGTATGATAAATAGCACATACATGTTGGAAGCAACTAACAGTGCTCTAACTGGACTTAACGCCTATTCCATCAGAGTTATCTTCACACCAGTCATTTCCTTCCTTTTACATTTAGCACTTCATTCTGTGGGCTAGGCAGGCTCTACCACCCTTTCAGGACTCCCCAGATAATCTCTGAGATGGCTCTTTTAGCTTGAGGCTGTCTCTTGAGTATATCAGGAATTTGGAAAGCAATTACAGAATTGAGATCAATATCCACAGAGGACTTATTTTGTATTTTCAAAGCCTCCTAAACATTATCTTATGGGAGAGATTCTACTATGGAAACTTAGAGATAGGTGGTTAAAAACTTAGAGATAGGTGGTTAAAAAATGAATTTGGCATGCCTTTAGCATCAAACTATGGTATATAGTAAGATACAGTTTAAAACAAGTAAGCAAACACATACATATATGCACATGTAAGCACACAGCACACACACACACACACACACACACACACACACACACACACACACGAAAACCAATAAGAAAGGCTGAAATCTTGAAAAGGCATGGTGAAAATGGTTTATCTGCCACATTACTGCTGCCTCCACAAGGAAGACTTGAAGTTTGGGGTGACCCAGCAGCCCAGAGGCTACAACTACTTTTGAGCCTTGTTGCACAAATGTTTCCCTGACTGTGATGGAATGACTCAAAGCTCCTTGAAAATATTACTCAACTAAAACATTGAGATGTTCCTATGCCTTATGCCTTGAATCACTAAAAGGCAGTATCTGTGTCCTTAAGCAAAGCATCCCAGAAAGTCATTATCCTGGAGTAGCACAACTCCTGGGGGAGCTATGGGGAAGCAGCAAGATCATTCTCAAAAAACAATAAGTTGTTTTCCTGGGTCCGGGTAATGGGAAGACACTAGAGTATCTTTGAATAGAAAGTTCATGACAGCTAGAAGGGCCCCAACTTGAGTTTGGGTGAAATGTTGGAGAAAGGAAGAAATTTGTCATTGGAATGTAATTAGAAAATGTACAGATCAAATATGGTTGTGATTTGTTTCATAAATCATAGACTAACAGACTGAGACAGATGGTCACCAATTGTCTTGGCCTGACTTTTCCTTGGCATTCATTCATGTTTCTGCCATCTTTAACTTTCTCTTTTTAAACACTTTGTAATTTTTCATTAACCATTTAATTCCTGCATATAATACACTTGGTAATATCAATTTTCCCGGTACTCTCTCATCCCTTTCACACTCCCTCCAGACACCATTTTTCCCAACAGGTTCTTATCCTACCTTCATATCTTTTTTATGACTCATTGAGTTTCATCAGGGTAGCTGACATGAGCCTGGACATGAGGTTATTTACTGTCTTCTTGATCACTTACTCATGACTACACCCCTGAAGAAAAGTGATTTACCCTTCTGAAATAAGCTACTAAAAGCTCCTCCACTAATGGTAGGGCTTCAAAATCTTCAACATTCTAAAAGGAATGGATTGATTCCTCAATATATATGTTATCTACCAAAATTAAGTTAAATGAAGTAAACAATTTAAACAGACACATAACAACCAACAGAGACAGAAAAAATAATTAAAATACCTTTTAAAAAAGCAAAGTTCCTATACCTCTGGAGGAAGCCCCCTACTCCACCAGAGGCCAGGACAGCACCCTGAACCCCAGTAAAGACTGCAACTCATGCATGTTCAAACTCGGCTTGCATAACTCCAACTGTCCCTCCTCTCTTCATCACCATATCCTGGCCCACACCTCAGAGACCAGGCCAGAATCCTGAAACTCAGAGACTAGGCCAACTCCCTGAAAACCAGGCAGAGGCCTCCTACCCCACCAGAAGCCAAGCTACTATCCTGAACTCCTGACCAGATCAGAGGACACACACAAAGCCCAAACTCCAGCACTAAATTTGGGCAACAATCCCCTGATGGACCAGAGGCCATCCATGCAATCACCCCAACACAGATCCAATTGTAGGTGAAGAACTTCTACTCAACCACGGTCCAGGGAAGCCAGAAGACCAAAGAGGAAACAGAAACCAAGGAAGAAACCCATATAACAATGACAAATCCAGAAATTGGCACCTAGACGTATAATCATTCCAAATCAAAATACCTAAATGGAAGTGTAAGAACACAAACAACAGTAGCTAGGGCAATGTGGCACAACCAGAGCGTAGCCATCCCACTACAGCAAGCCCTGAATATTCCAATACAGCCAACGCACAAGAAAATAACCTTAAAACCAACCTTTTGAAGAGGAAATGAGTAAATCTCTTAGAGAAATGAAGGAAAAGACAATAAAAAATGGAGGAAATCAATAAATCTCTTAATGAATGTGAAAAAAATACAGTTGACAGAAATGAATAAAACTGTTCAAGAACTAAGGCCGGGTGGTGGTGGCACACGCCATTAATCCCAGCACTCGGGAGGCAGAGGCAGGCAGATCTCTGTGAGTTCAAGGCCAGCCTGGGCTACAGAGTAAGTTCCAGGAAAAGCACAAAGCTACACAGAGAAACCCTGTCTCGAAAAACGAAAAACACAAAACAAAACAAAAAACTGTTCAAGAACTGAAAATGGAAACAGAAGCAACAAAGAAAACAGAAACTGTTATATTTTTGGTTGTGAGCCTAGCCTTTAACGGCTGAGCTATCCCCCAGGAGGAGGGAGGAAGGGAATCTTTGGTATGTAAAATGAATAAAAAATTTTAAAAAGAAAGAAAACAGAAACTGAGGGAATTCTGGAAACGGAAAGTCTAAGTAAGCAAACAGGAACTACAGATGCAAAAATCACCAACAGAATACAAGAGCTGAAAGAAAATTTCAGGCATTGACAATATGATAGAAGAAATTGATATATCTGTCAAAGAAAACGTTCAATCTAAAAAGTTCCTGACACTAAATGTCCAGGAATCTGGGGCAATATGAAAAGACCAAACATAAGAATAATAAGACTATAATAATAATAATAAGATTCCCACCTCAAAGGAGCAGAAAATATTTTCAACAAAATTATAGAAGAAAATTTCCCTAACCTTAGTAAGAACACACCTATAAGGGTACAAGAAGCTTGCAGAACACCAAATAGATGGGACCAGAAAAGAAAGTCCCCCACCACATAATAATCAGCACACTAAATGTACAAAACAAAGAATATTAAAAGCTGCAAGGGGAAAGGCCAAGTAATATATAAAGGAAGACCTATTAGGAACACCTGACTTCTCAATGGTGATTATAAAGCTCTAAGGGTGTGGACAGATGTCTTTAAGACTAAAAAACCACAGATGCTAGCCCAGACTATTATATCCAGCAAAACTTTTAGTCACTATAAATGGATAAAACAAGATGTTCTATAACAAAGTCAAATTTAAACAATCTCTATCCACAAATCCAGCCCTACTGAAGGTGCTAGAAGGAAATCTCCAACCTAAGTAGTTTAACTATGCCCATAAAACATAATAATCTCACACCAGCAAAACCCAAAGAATGGAAACACACATGCACACATGAGAGGGTACATGCACACGCACACGACCACCACTACCACCACCAAAATAAAAGGAATTAATACTCATTAGTCATCGATATCTTTCAAAATCAATGGAGTCACTTCCCTAATAAAAGGACACATAGTAACAGAATGGAGGTGAAAACAGGATCCATCTTTCTGTTGCATAGAAGAAACACACCTCAACAACAAAGATAGCCTTTACCTCGGATTAAAGGGTTGTGAAAAGATTTTCCAAGAAAATGGCTCCAAAAAGCAAGCTGATGTTAATATCTAACAAAACAGACTTCCAACCAAAATTAATCAAAATAGATGGGGAAGGACACTTCATATGCATCAAAGGAAAAATCCACCAAGATGATGTCTCAATTCTCAACATCTATGCCACAAACACGACAGGTACCTATGTTTGTAAAGGAAACACTACTAAAGCTTAAATCACACACTGAAACTCACACATTGAAAGTGGGGAATTCAATACTAAACTCTCACCAATGGATAGATGAGACAAAAACTAAACAGAGAAATACTGGAGGTAACAAATGTTATAAACCAAATGGACCTAACAGATATCTACAGAACATGTAACACAAACACAAAAGAATACACTTTCTTCTCAGCACCTCAAGGAACCTTCTCTAAAATTGAACACAAACTTGGTCACAAAGCAAGACTCAACAGATACAAGAAAATTGAAACAACCCCCTATATATTATCAAATCACCATGTATTAAAGTTGGATTTCAACAACAACAGAACTAACAAAAAGCTTATAAACTCATGGAAACTGAACAACTCACCACTGACTTACCAGTGAGTCAAGGAATAAAGAAGAAGGAAATTAAAGACTTCCTAGAATCCAGTGAAAATGAATGTATAATGTACTCAAACTTATGGGGACACAATGAATGCAGTGTTAAAAGTAAAGTTCAGAGCACTAAGTACCTTCATAAAGAATTTGGAGAGATCTCATATTACTGACTTAACAGCAAACTTGTCCAAGAACAAAAGAAGCAAATACACCCAAGAGAAGCAGAGGCAGGAAATAATCAAATGGGGGACTGAAATCAATAAGACCGAAACAAAGAGAAAATACAGAGAATCAATGAAACAAAAGAGTTGGTTCTTTGAGAAAATCAACAAGATAGACAAACCCTTATCTAAACTAACCAAAAGGCAGAGAGAGAATATCCAAATTAACAAAATCAAAAAGAAAAGGAGCACATAAAACAGGCATCAAGGTATTATTTAGAATCGTTAGGTATTATTTCAGAAACTTATATGCCACAAAATTAGAATATCTAAAAGAAATGGACAATTTTCTTGCTAGATACTACTTGCCAAAGTTAAGTCAATATCAGAAAGCATTTTGAGTTGATCTATAACCCCTAAAGAAATAGAAGAGTTCATTAAAATCTCCCAACCAAAAAAATCCCACAGCCTGACAGTTTAAGGCAGAATTCTACCAGACTTTCAAAGAAGAGCTAATGCAGACACTTCTCAAATTATTTCACACAATAGAAACAGAAGGAACATAGTCAATTTATTAATGAGGCCATAGTTACCCTGATACCCAAACCACGCAAAAATTCAACAAAGAAAGAAAATTACAGACCAATTTCCCTCAAGAACATTGATGCAAAAATACTCAATAAAATCATCATCAACTGAATCCAAGAACATATAAAAATATCATACACCATGATCAAGTAGGCCTCAGTATAAGGAAATCAGTCAATGTAATCCACCACATAAACAATCAAAAAGCAGAAAACAAAACAATTATCTCAATTAGGTACTGAAAAAGCCCTTAACAAAATCCAACACCCCTTCATGAAAAGTCTTGGCGAGATCAGGAATACAAGGGACATACATAAACGTAATAAAAACAATATACGGCCACCTGACAGGCAACATCAATTTAAATGGAGAGAAACTCAAAGCAGTTCCACTAAAATCAGGAACAAGACAAGGCTGTCTATCCTCTCCATATCTATTCAATGTAGTACATGAAGTTCTAGCTACAGCAATAAGACAAACAAAATCAAAGGGAATACAAATTGGAAAGGAAGAAGTCAAAATATTGTTATTCCCAGATGATATGATAGTATACATAAACAACCCCAAAAATTCTGACAGAGATCTCCTAGAGCTGATAAACACCTTTAGTGATGTGGCTGGATACAAGATTTACTAAAATGAAAATCAGTAACCCTCTTGTACACATATGATAAAGGGGCTGAAAAAGAAATTAGGGGAAAAAACCTTCACAATAGCCACAAATAATACAAATATCTTGGTGTAACTCTAACCAAGTGAAAGACCTGTGTGATAAGAACTTCAAATCTTTGAATAAAGAAATTGGAGAAGATATCAGAAGATGGAAAGATCTCTCATGCTCATGGATCAGTAATATTAATATAGGAAAAATAACCATCTTACCAAAAATAATGTACAAATTCAATGCAATCCTCATTAAAACCCCAATACCATTCTTTACAGACCTTGAAATAACTCAACTTCATGTGGAAAAACAAAAACCCAGGAGAGTTAAAACAATCCTGTATAATACAAGAACTTCTGGGGGCATTACCATTCCTGACTTCAAGATTTATTATAGAGCTGTGGTAATAAAAACACCATGGTATTGGTATAAAATGAGGCAGGTGAATTAAGAGAATAGAATAGAAAACCCAGTACTAAATCTACTCACCTAGGGATACCTGATTTTTTTTTTTTTTTTTTTTTTTTTTACAAATAATCCAAATTTATACAGTGGAAAAAAGAATGTATCTTCAACAAATAGTGTCGGTATAATTGGATATCTGCATATGGAAGAATGCACATAGATCCGTATCTATTGCCCTGCACAAAACTCAAGTCCAAGTGGATAAAAAAACCTCAATGTAAATCCAAATACACTGAACTCAATAAAAGATAAAGTGGGAAATAGACTTGAATACATTGATACAGGAGACAACTTCCTGAATAGAACACCAATAGTGCAGGCACTAAAGTCAACAACAAATGAGATCCCATGAAACTGAAAAGCTTCTGTAAGTCAAATGATACCCTTAATATATCAAAATGACACATTACAGAATTGGACAAGATCTTCAACAATCCCACATCTGACAGAGGGCTGATTTCCAAAATTCATAAAGAACTCCAGAAACTAGACATCAAAAACCCAAGCAATTCAATTTAAAAAATGAGGCACAAATCTAAACAGAGAATTTTCAAAAGAACAATCTCAAATGGCTGAGAAACACTTAAATGCTCAATATCCTTAGCCATCAGGGAAATGCAAATCAAAATTATACTGATATTCCATATTATACCTGTCATAATGGCTAAGATCAGAAACAAACGTAGCAGCTTATGTTGGCAAGGATTTGAGTAAGAGGAACTCTCCTCCATTGCTGGTGGTAGCTCATACTTGTACAGCCACTTTGGAAATCAATGTGGCAGTTTCTCAGAAAATTGGGAATCTATCTACCCCAAGACTCAGCTATATCACTCTTGTGCATATACTCAAAGATTGCTCAATTATACCATGAGGACATTTGCTCAATTATGTTCATAGCAGCTTTATTCATAATAGCCAGAACCTGGAAACAACCTAGAAGTCCCTCAACCAAAAAAAAAAAATAGATAAATAAAATGTGCTACATTTACACAATTGAGTACTACTCAGCTGTTAAAAACAATGACATCATGAAATTTGCAGACAAATGGGTGGAACTAGAAAAATCATCTTGAGTGAGGTAACTCAGACCGAGAAAGACAAACCTGGTATGCATTCACTTGTAACTGGATATTTGCTGTAAAGTAAAGGATAACCATGCTACAATATAAAGACACAGAGAGGCTAGGTAACAAGGAAGGCTGAAGGCGGGGGGGATGGTCTGATCTCCCTGGGAAGGGGAAATAGAGGCAGTCTCCTGGATAGACATGAGGGATCAGGTGGGGAAGGGGTGGAGGGGGAGAGTGCTGATAGAGATGAATGGAAATGGGGGCATTTCAGGGTGAGGTACAAGGGAAACTCCCAGAAATCTACAAGAATGACCCTAGGTAAGACTCTTAGGAATAGTGGATACCTAACCTAAATTGTCCATCTCCTATGACCAGGCAAGATTTCCAGTGGAAGAATTATGACAACAACCCAGCCATATAACCTTTTATGTGCCTATGTGATGTGCTGGGGTAAGGGTGGTACAGAGACTGCAAAAGTGGCCAACCAATGACTGGTCCAGCCTCAGATCCATGCCACAGAGTGGGCTCACCCCTGACGCTGCCTGGAGTACCAGGACCCAGAGCCTGGATAGCCTAGAGACCTAGAATAGAACCAAATATGACTGGAGAAAAAATGTCAATGTAATGATGTCTATGTGCTATACTCATAAATTGGTGCCTAGCCAAAGTGTCATCAGAGAAGCTTCATCTGGGAAGTGATGGAAACAGATACAGAGATACATAGTCAAACTTTAAGCCAAGCCTGGGCAATCCTTCTAAAGAGAGAGAGGAAGGATTGCGGGCACCAGATGGGTCAAGGGCATCATAAGAAACCCCACAGAAGCAAATAACTTAGACTCATGAGCTCACAGAGATTGAACTGACAACCAGGGAACCTGCATGGGATTGGCCTAGGTCCTCTGCATATATGTTATGGTTGTATAGCTTGATGTTCTTGTAGGACACCTAACAGTGGTAATTGGGGCTATCTCTGACTCTTCTGCATTCACTTGGGATCCTTTTCCTTACATTGTTTTGCCTTGTCCAGCCTTAACACAAGGCAAAAGTGCTTAGTCTTGCTACACCTTGATATGCCTCCATGGGAGGTCTGCCCTTTTCTGAATGTAGATTGAGAAGGAGTGGATTGGGGGAGGGGTCAGAGGGAAAATGGAGGGAGAGCTGGGAGGAGAGAAGGGAGGGGAACTACAGTAAGGATGTAAAATAAATGAATATTTTTAAAGCCAGGTTCAAATGGATGCATCATAGAATTTTACCAGACCTTTCTCTATTTTTGAATGTTACAGCTTTCTAACATCTGGCTCTGGGATAGCATAATCTCACTGATGAAATACTCCATGATTTCTGACCCCCTTGACAAAATGTCTTTGTGTTACCATCTCAGCAGATAGAGAAACTGAAGGAGTTGCTTTGGCCAACCTGTGGGATTTCCATCACCAAGCACATTGAATTTTAATGTTTATCATGGGAACAAATGGAAAATAAGAAAACCTATATGATGTTTACAGTGTCATTGATTAAATCTATTGGCTGCTTTTTCTTTCTTACCAGCATACAATAGAATTACAGAAACCTACCTCGTATGAGTTATGTCTGTTTATATAATGAAAGTAAAATAAGCAATAATACTAACATTGTTTAGGGAACATGTTTATACATTCCTAAATGTACCAGGGAACACAAAGTGTGAGAGCTTCTGACTGCAGTTAGTAATGGTGCCATTCTTTTCTAATAGGACAAAAAATGATTTTTGTCTGAAGATATTTATTTTTTTCACTCATGACTAATCCTGGAGACACAAAAGTAATGCTATAGTACAGTTTGTTGTATGAATATAGCTATTGTGCTAGTTGTAGAGAATGACGTACATCTTACCCTTCATGTGAAAAATCTACTCACGCATGATGGCCCTAGAGAGATGGCTCAATGGTTAAGAGCACTGGCTATTCTTCCAGAGGACCTAAGTTCAATTACTATCAACCACATGGCAGCTCACAATTGTCTCTGACTGGAGTCTCAGTGACTCAATGCCCTATTGACTATCACAGACAATGAGGCATGGAAGTGGTACACATACATGCAGGCAAAACATTCATACACATAAACTAAATAAGTACAAATTTTAAAAGAAACTAATGGATCTGTCAGAAAAATTTACAAAGTTATATTACTTACTAGGAGGCAAATGTGTAGAAGAAACTTATGGATGAAACACACGAGTTACCTAGTTAAAATCTGTGGTTTTCCTTTGGATGTGTGTGCAGAGTAACAGAGTGTGTGCAGTGATTGGGAGGCACTGGGGGGTAGTGCTAGAAATTGCACCAAAGCTGACGTACTCTGAAGGAATTGAGAAATACAGGAATTTTTTCATTAGTTCTTCATAATGGTGATTCTTATTATCAAGGGTCTTAAAACTCATCTTCTATCCAAGATGCCTATGAATACTTGTGCTAGTTTGAATTAGATCCTAAATAATACAAAATTTCAGTCTTAAATACTCATTCATATAAATGCTGTTTGTAATAGTGTGACAAGAAGTTTAAGACCAAATAATTTCAACAGTAAGTTCCAGACATATTAAAATGTATGTGTGAAATGTTTACCAAAACATATTGTATGAAATTCTCAAAGAACTAACCTTTTAATTTGGAAAGAAAAACCCAACAAACACACAAATAGACAAAAAAAAAACCCTACAGGGCAAGTTGTAAAAATAAACAGATAGGTGGAGTGATGAGATAACACAGAATTATTTCATTTTAAGAATGTCTATTAGTGCTATTCATTTTTATAACTAAAATTGAGCTAAAATAAAATAAATAAATGTCTTTATATGTATAAAAAGTAGCATGTTTTACCTAGGGCCCACAAAGTCCCCAGCTATGAGCTTTTCACTAGGATTAGGTATAAAATCCCCTCCTATGGAGCAGGCCTCAAATCCAATAATAAAGTTGGTGGTTATACCATAATAGTCATGCCACACGGCCGGGCGTTGGTGGCACACGCCTTTAATCCCAGCACTTGGGAGGCAGAGCCAGGCGGATCTCTATGAGTTCAAGGCCATCCTGGGCTACCTAGTGAGCTCCAGGAAAGGCGCAAAGCTACACAAAGAAACCCTGTCTCGAAAAACCAAAAAAAAAAAAAACAAAAAAAACCAAACAAACAAACAAAAAAAAACAGTCATGCCACTATTTTAACTGTGGGCACATCTTGCCTAGACAGTCAGCATAGTAGCATGCAGGGCTCAGCAATGGTAAGGTCATTGATATCATTTCTCACCAACAAATGTGCATAGCACTTTCCAGTACTATGAAAACTAGCCATCAGAAAGAAAGTTTTCTAGTGAGTTTGAGATTACTTTCTCTATGCCCTACTACCAAACTACCAAAATGGGTACAGTCATAGCAATAAAGTCTTGCCATGTACTTATGGTGGGGAACCAAAATGAATGGCAATAGCCTATTGTTTCAATGACCTCTGGGGCTTCCTTGACCAATAGCTCATAGGGAAGCATTCCAAGCCTTGTACTGTGATTTTCATTTAATAACTTGCATGAGAGTGATCATGTCTACCCCTTCAAGGTAATCCCATTAAAACTCATTTTTAAAGTGTTAGAGTCAAGCTGAGAAATTTAGAGACTACCACACATATAAGGCCAAATTAAGAGTCCTTTATTAATCAGTGACCAGTAGCAGGATCTTGCCACAAAGAACTATTAACACAAAAGCTCAAGGGTAAAGAGCTTATAAAAGCAAAAACCATAATGACATCATTGTAAGAAATAGGTCAGGGGGACCTTATAGCACTTGTTTTTGCAGAACACATTAGTTGTTTCGGTTATACATCTGGGCCACTGTCAGAGTGATCAACTTAGCAGGGTCTACCAAGATAAAATTCTCTATCTCTCTCTCTTACTCTCCCTCTTCTTTTCCCTTTCCCATCTCTCCCAGCATCTAAAAATTGGCATTCATATGCTCTATGGCTAGAGATGGGATTGTATGCCCAACTCCCTTCTTCATACTGGGATATGTCTTGGGTTGCACAGGTTTTATTTACATTGTTGTAATCACTATGAGTTCATATGTGCAGCTGCCTTGTTACATTCTGAAGATGTTTTCTTATAGTCATCAAAAACCTCTGGATCTTACACTTTCCACTCCCCTTTACACAATGGTTCCTGAGGTTTGAGAGGATATCCATGCTTCTTTTAGGGCCAAGCATTATGCAATCTCTTATTTGCTACACTTTGTCCAGTTGGGAGTCTCTATGCTAATCACTATCTATTACAAATATAAGCTTCTCGGATTAGGATTGGGAGGCATTTATGTATGGGTATGAGAATAAATCATTAGGTGTCAATTTAATACTATGTCCTTTTAAGTAGAATAACAGCAGAATATTCTCCTCTCAGGCCTTTGACATGATACCTTTGTGTTCCATTCATATCCTTATCAGTATCGTTTTATTTCTTTTGTTGTTGACTCACTGTCTTAGGGTTTTTATTGATGGAAAGAGACACCATGACGATGGCAACACTTATAAAGAAAACATTTAATTGGGGTAGCTTGCTGTGGGATGTTCTGTATGTTAAATGTGTTGCTCTGATCGGTTAATAAATAAAACACTGATTGCCCAGTAGTCAGGCAGTAAGTATGCACGGGATAAGCAGAGAGGAGAATTCTGGGAATAGGAAGGCTGAGTCAGAGAGCTGCCACCAGCCGCCTCCATGAAAAGTGAGATGTAAGGTACTGGTAAGCCACGAGCCACGTGGCAACTTATAGACTAATAGATATGGGTTAATTTAAGATATAAGAACTAGATAACAAGAAGCCTGCTACAGCCATACAGTTTGTAAACAATACAAGTCTCTGCTTGTTTACTTGGTTGGGTCTGAGCAGCTGTGGGACTGGTGGGTGAAAGAGATTTGTCCTGACCATGGGCCAGGCAGGACTGGAGAAAACTCCAGCTACAGTAGCTCACTTAGAGTTCCAGAGGTTCAGTCCGTTATCATCATGGTTGGGGGAGCATGGCAGCATGCAGGTAGATGTGTTATTTGAGTAGTAGCTGAGAGCCCTACATCTCGTAGGCAAAAGAAAGTCCACTGAGACACTGGGTGGTATACTGAACCTAGGAAACCTCAAAGCCCACCCCACAGTGGCACACTTCCTCCAACATGCCATACTTATTACAACAAAGCCACACCTCCTAATAGTGCCATTCCCTCTGATATTATGGGGGCCAATTACATTCAAACTACCACACTCACATTCCATTGTATTGACAGACCATAGCTAGTCTGTCAGTTCACTTGTTAAATGGGCATTTGTGCTATTTTGAGTTTTAAGATATTACAAGTTGAATTTCTATAAGAGGATGAAGAGACAGGTAAACAGTTAAGAGCACTTGTCCTACCAGAAGCCTCACATTTGATTCCCAGTGCCCACATGGTGGCTGTGGTTGTTTGAACGAGAATGGCACCGATAGACTCATATATTTCAATGTTTGATCATTAGAGAGTAGTACTACTTGAGAGGAATTGGGAGGTGTGATCTTGCTGGAGTGTGTGTAGCTTAGTTAGAGAAAGTGTGTTACTGGGAGTAGGGTTTGGGGTTTCAAAAGCCCAAGCCAGTCTCAGTTTCTCTCTCTTCTTACTCAAGAGGTTTCAGATGAGAATAATATTAGTAAGTGGCCTAGAGACTGTTCTTGTGATATTTTGGTGAGGAATGTGGCTGCTTTCTGCTCTTGTCCAAAAAACATCTGCCTCAGGCTAAATTGAAGAGTTTTAGATTAATAGCACTGGCAGGAAAGACTGCAAGATGGCCTAGTGTTGACTGTCATGTGGGCTGCAGGATGACCTCATGTTGACTGTCATGTGGGTGTTAGTGGTCACTCTTATGCAGATGTATAATGAAAAGAAGGAAGCTGAGAAAGAAAAAATACAAAATGCACAGCTTTGCCACAGACTGGCCCATTGCAGGTACCACAACTGTAGGAGAACCAGGGCTTGGGTAGTCAGGAAGGCAAGGATTTGGTGAATGACAGACAGACAACACACTCAGAAGTGGTTTGAATCTGCTGTAATTTTACTTCTGCAAATCAGTTATTAATACACAGAAAAGAAAACTATCAAGTTATACAGGGAACAACAAGAGCTTGGCAATAATTTAATCACATCATCTTTAAAAAAACAGCAAGCACACAATTATTAATCAGTGCTAGACATATCCCTTCACCCACAAGAACTTTATGACCCAAAAAGCAGTCTGTGTTTTTTAAACTTAGTACAGTCCCTAGACTTGTGTAGACTTCTTTGCTATTGCAGCTGTGTCCTTCATCATTATCTCAGTCACTCTCTAGTTTATTATGCACTTCTACTTTTCTGGTTCTCATGATCCACTTAGCCAATTTGGATGCTGTAGACCCTCTCTAAGTCTTTTTTTAGTTTTCTACCACATATCTCTTTTAATATAAAACCTTTTTACCTGCTGGAATATGGACTCTTGTACTTTTTTGCCTGTAAGGGGAAGGGGTTCTTTAGTTGGGATTCCTAGTGGGTGAGTGTTCATTCCCTAGAAGTGCCTGAACTATTATACTTTCTTTATCTAGCAGCTTGAGGTCTTAAAAAATAGCTCATTCTGCTATATCTGATTAAGATCCATGTCCAGCTTCCCCTTTCCTCCATAGCTCACAACCCAAGCATTCATTAATTTTGGCTATGCTTCATAGATTAATTAGAACATTATCAGAAAAGCAGTTATACAGAACCCATAGCCCAGGGAGCTCATGATCTGTGAAGTACATCTTTTTTGAGAAGGAAGCATAACACAGGCACTCTGCCAGGGACCTCCAGGGAGCTTAGTCCCATGGGACACATATCTCCCATCCACTATTATTGACATAATTGTTCATGTCACACGGACAACACTGGAGTTGGTGTGGCACAGCTTGAGGAGAAAAGGAACACCAGAAAGTGTAATGGTGCTAGTTCCAATACTCAAGAATATAAAAAATGTAAAAAAAAAAAAAGCCTGATGCTAAATGGAATAAAGGAAATAGTGACCTCATGGCAAGACTCCACCCAGCTAAACCTCTAACTTGTGAAAAGGAATTAAAGAAAAGCTTAAGCAGTGAAGGAAACAATTGAAAACAGAAAGCTGATGAAAATATATTTGAACAAGGGGGTCGAGTTCCAGCTCCATCAAGCAGTAGAACTTGGAAGTTACTGCCATGTGGTTCTGGATTTAGAGTTCAGGATACAGGAAAGGAGTTGTGGAATCTCCATAAAAGGCTAAGGAAAGCCACTGAGGCCAGGCATCTGTGGTGATATTTTGTATGTGCGCCCCAATAAAGCTTATCAAAGGAAAAAGCCAGCCACTATATAGAGGTTATACAATGGTAACACATGCCTTTAATCCTAGCATTCAGGAGGCAGAGATTCATCCAGATCTCTGTGAGTTCAAGTGCTGCAAGCCACAGCAAAATGTAATGGAATTCAGCTACTATCACAAAAGCTGCCACTTGGAAAAGTCAAGGCCTTTTCTGAAGGTCAAGCCACGGCTTGAGAAGTCTTGGTGATACTTGAGCTTTTGTATATATATTAGCTGGTTCCTAAAATGATTTTCTTGTGTGCTTCCAACAACTCCTAACAGTGTATTTATCTAAAATACCTATCAAGCATCCAAGGCCAAACGTTCTCCTGAACTAAGATAACACCCTTATGGAAACAGCATCTGTCTCCTAGGCCAGGTAGACCTTAAGTAATAAATAGCTTCACATAATTTAACCAAGACCCTCCTTTTCTATTACTAACATTATAGACTCCTAACTTCTTACCTAACTACTTCTAGGAATGTCGACTAAGCACATAGATACCCTTCTTGATATACTAACCGGTCATTAGCTCTCAGTTGACCTCCTCCTTTAAACACTCCATTTTCAGGTTGTGAAAGAAAGCCTGACAGTTACTGCCTGAGAAAAATTCTTACCTGCCTTTATGACCCTGTAGGAATTCAAGCCTGGTAACCTGGCTGGAAGGGGAGGATCGCTATGGCTTGGGTTTATAACTGAATACCCTAGATAACTTAAGGAGAGAACTGAGAGGGATAAGCCAGATTTTGACTGGAGAACTTGGGCATGAGATGGAAGATGAGGAAGAGCCAGATGGGGAAAAACGAGATGGGTAAGAGTGAGATGAGAAGGACCTAGATGAGGCAGAATTAAGATGAGAGAATTAAGATAGAACTTAGAGGGGCAGCAGATAAAGGTAGAAGAAATCAGGCAAGAAAGGAGCTAGGCACGAGAACAGAACTGAAGCTATGTAGATAGGTTCTTATTCCAGAGGAATAAAGTAGATGGACAAAGAGCTTGGTGTACTTAGATTCTCTCCCCTCCCCCCAAATTTTCACTGTTCTTAGTTTCTCTTCTGGGCCCCTGGGAAGTATATTATTAAGGCTGGTCTTTAGAATAGTACACAAGATTCAAAGCCACATTGGGAGCAGAGTCAGGTATGGTGACACATGCCTTTAATCCCAGCACTAACTATAGAGATCTGGAGGTCTGTATAGATAGACAGAAGTGGCTGGGCAGAGAGAGGAAGTGAGATAGCAAACAAAAAAGGCATGTAGGTGTGGGTATACAGGAAGTAGGTCTCTTTGGAGGCTGAGGTGTTGGCAAGGTGAGGTTGTCTGTGGCTTGTTCTATTCCTCTCATCTCTCAGTTTTAACTTCAATATCTGGATCTGGGTTTTTTTTTTTTTTTTATTAATAAGACCATTTAGCAATTCGTCTTACATCTGGTGCCCTAAAGTTTGTAGCACATATTCAGGAAAAAGCTGTTTGCCGGTGGCCTTATATCCCCTGGCTTGGTCCGAGATGCATGTGGCCAGATGAAAAAGCCACTTGCCTGGGGCTTAGGTCCGAGCTGCATGTGGCCGGAGTCTCTTTGGCTTCTTTTCTCCTGGTGGGTGAAAGGACTGGATGTTCAGGTCAGGGGCCTAACAGGCTCTCCTAGCAGCCCTGACATGGACCAGGCCTTAGTTTCAGTTCACTAGAATGGGCTGGAGCTGAGCAAGCAATTCTCAGGAAAACCACAACTTAGGGGCAACCAATCAACAGGTGCCCCCCAGCCTCCTGCCACCTCAGCAGGCCCCCAAAGCCCCTTCTGCTGGCTCAGCAGATGTCTCATAGACTTCTGCTAGCTAAAGATAGCTTTCCCTATCCTCTTGTCAACAAGCCCCTAGACACTAGACCCTCCCCCCACCAATGGGCCCCTGACCACTACAGCCTCCCAACAATCAACTCTCAGACTAATCTTTCCTCCATCAATCAATGTTGGGCCCCGTAAGGCCCAGGTGTGAGGCCCAGTGCAACTTCCGAGTTTGGCGGCCTGTCCTCGGACATGACTTCCGCATAGGAATGACTCAGCACTACCTGACCTAAAATCGACTCTGCCTAGTAACTGCTGAGATGGTATCATCTCATTGGCCCACTATCCTCACCCCATCACCCCTGTCACCCCAACCTATGTAAGTTCACTCCTGATGCAATAAAGTTCACTCCTGATGCAATCAAGTGAGTTCCTGCTTCGACAAAACTCCTGGCCCAGTGTGTTTCTCTCTGGTGGACACGGGGGTGGGGTGGGGTTGGGGGGGTGCGGTGGGGTGGAGGGTGTGGTGGACGGGGGTGGTTCTGGGCTGCTGACACTCATCATCCAGCTCAGCCCCAGGGAGAGACCGGCTGGACTGGTCCTGCCTTCATCCTACCTGTCAGTCAGACCGACAAATCAGCACCAGATTAATTCATCCTCTCTGGAATTCCCCTAACTCTGCTTAAAAGGTGTTGTTTTAAAAATGATAGTGCAGCACTGTTACTGGGCAAAAAGTTCGTGAGATATGACAAAACCCAGTATCAGAGTTTTATTGTGGTGGGGCACAAAAGAACCAAGCCTGGGGAAGAAGCATGCGCAGAGAGCAGAGAGAGAAAGAGAGAGAGAGAGAGAGAGAGAGAGAGAGAGGGAGAGGGAGAGAGAGAGATAGTGGGAGGAGGAGAGAACAGAGAAGAGAGAGGAGTCTGTGTCTGGCTTTTTAAGGATTCCCCTGCACATGTGCAGCTATGGAGCTATGCCACACACTCGCTGAATGTGTGACCGTGCTGCGAGCATTTGCGTGATCATGCAGTGCACTGATGATGTAGGGCATAAGACCCCTTGCTTAGCTGCCGAACTGCGAATGTGCATTCATGTAGCTGGAGGAATGGCAGAATCCTAACAAAAGGAGCTTGCGACCCCTCTTTGGGGTTGTTATTTGCCACCCCATTGTGCCGAAAATAAACGCTCTTGCTAAATTGCATATGTGACTGTTGGTATTTCTTAGGGGCTTCTTTTGGACCCTAACAATTGGTGTGTTGGTCGGGAAGCCCCCTGAAGACCCCCTAACATGTGAGCATTAAAAACCCGGCCTGCTGGTAAGTGTAAAAATGAGTGCTCTTTGTCTTGGTTTATCACTGTTCTGTCTGACTGTCACTGTTCTGTTCCATGTTCTGTATTTTTGTTCCTTATTCTGTGTTTCTTCCTCCTGGAAGCTTAAGCTAAGTCTATCAGGAGGCCAAGGTGCCTGGCAGAGGTGCTAGAGGCACCCCTGTCACTGTGGGCCAGAAAACATTCTGGACTCACCCAAGAAGAACAACTGAGTCCCTTCTGTTAAATTGAGGCAGAGGCCCCCCCTGATTAAATAGGAACAGAAGGTCCCTCTGGTTAAACGAGAAGGCAGTTTGCTCCAGCTAAAAAGCAAAACTAAGCCATCAGCTCATTTTCAGTTCCTCTTTTAAGGTCTGTACTGGTACACTGTAATTTCTGTAACCCTCCTGTGCTTTTGTCTGTTCATTATATTGTTATATTTGCTCCTTAAAAAAAATAAAACAGGTGGCTTCCACTCCCCTAAATATCTTGCTGAATCATTTTAAGGACTTCAGGGCCCAAGCTGCAAACTTAGGAGTTGTGGTCCAACAAACAAACAAACAAACAACCCCCAAAAAACAAAAAACAATAAACTTTCTGTCTTTTGTAAAAATAAATGGCTTGTATTTAGTGTGGGATGGCCTATAAAGGGGACTTTCAACCTCTCAACTGTCTATCAAGTCAAAAACATAGTCTATGGGTCACCAGGGCACCCTAATCAGGTCCCGTGTATTACTACCTGGCAACACCTCATAAAAAAGCCCCCTGCAGTGCTAAAACCCTTTCTTCCTCCCCCAGGGGCAGTTGTGACTGTGGCTGCTACAAAAACAAAACAAAACAAAACAAAACAAAACAAA